>JAECUM010018867.1:0-32590 GCA_016617855.1 Megalonaias nervosa
GAAGAATAAAACGATAGTCAAATTTCAAGTGGCAAGCGAATGTGTGTGTGTGTGTGTGTGTGTACAGTTTGTTGTTTTTTTTACCGGGGATCCGGAAACTCAGGGATCCCTCCCCTCCCCCTCCCCTCCCCCGCCGATGCGGTCCTGCAAGCATATGCCTCCCAAAGATAACCATACATCAGATTTAAACATGTATCTTCCCTAAGATAATCCTACATCCGAATGTTGGTAAATATTAATCAAGATCCGGTATTCGCAAATAGTAATAAAACCAGTAATGAAAACAATAATGAAAACAACAAAGTTGTGAACAATTACACTTTACATTACTTCTAACTTGTTTTTATCAGATTTTTCATTAAAGTCAAACGATTTTGAAAGTATCGGCGTTTTGTTTTCCAGATGGTGTCTTTGACACATACTTTCATCTTAAAAGTAGTGTACTGGAACAGCACGCCCCAGTGATGACGCCAGAAATACGGAGAAACAGACAATAATAGTTACGAAAAGTCGAGGTAAGTTGAGACTATGTGAAGTGCAAACTCATTTTGTTATACTGTGTCAGAACAAACAAGTCACTGCTGGCACACAGAACAGATACAACCTTTTGAATCCATTTGTAAATATTTTTGTTTAATTTGCTCTTCGCAACAAGAATGGCAAGTAGAACACATGAATTTATTTCAGAACAAAACAGCAATGTTTTGAAGAGAGAATTTTAAACAAATGACCCGAATTTTTTTCCTTTTTAAAAAGACTGCAAGGGATGGAGTAAATGAATAGACAGGTTAGTACAAATACATCTCTACCATGTTATGAAATAAATCAATTTTACGCCACGTATGATATATTCGAGTTAGAATTTGTATTACTCGGTCCATATGCTTGCTCATAAAGGTTATTTTGTGTTTGTGATTTGGATTTTTAACGTAGGTTTAACCATTTTTCAGTCATATCGCTACTATGAATGCAGTGTGGCAGTTTATAGTGATGTCTAGCACTGGGCATCATGCCACAGACGTGTAGCATCATGTCCCACCCAGTCATGTTATCCTGACACTAGGCCGACCAGTCCTAACACTAACTTCTTGATGCTGGGTGCCAAGCGAGGCAGCTGCTAGTTTAGTATGACTTGGCCTGAGTTCGAACTCACGACCTCCCGCATCCGAGGCGAACGATCTAACCACTTAGGCCACCGGTGCGGTCAAGGTTATTTTATAACTATAGCAGTATTGTTTAAATATAATGTGTTACTGCTTCTCCATACATTTTACTGGGACCATGTTCAAGATAGCTATCTACAACACGTATTCCTCCATTCAAGAAATAGTCATATTACGTACAGAACACATTTGTATGAACGGGCTTTGACATGGTTCGTATTAATGTGGACAAAGTGATCATTATTTGGTGCCCCGAACTGCATTTCTTCAGTCTGTAGATTACCGATGGAAAACAATTTCGACCAGTACATTTGTTCTTTGCCTATATTCAAAAATTAAAAGCAGTTGACTCACAAATTTAAATTAATGATGCAAGAACTCTGAGGTAATCAAATAGTGATTTTTCATCTGTATGGTATTTCTGCATCCATCAATATGGCTAATGGCCGCAAGCAACACAGCTTCTTTATATCTAAATGAAAAAACAATAATCTAACCCAACTAACAAAGACAATAATCTAACCCAATTAACTGTACTGCAAGAACATATTACTGTACTATCTGTCGTTTTCAAACCTAAAAGTTTAATGATATGTTCTGTCATTATAAGTTTAGAAGTAAAAACTGAAATTTGTGCTCTAATTCATGATTTCTTTCCCTTGGATTCGATCGAATAAGTAAGTGAAACGATTATATCAGGAGAAAACGGTCACATTTCACATTTAACAACATGCAGCAAAATAAATCTGCAATGTTAGAAAATGTTTTCCTAAATACAAAGAAAACGAACGCTCAAAGACAAATTTTAACAATGGAACCTGACATTATTCTTGCTCTATGCATTTTGGCCTTTTACAAATTGCTATAAATAGCTATTCAGTACCAGCCAAAACCAATGCCATTACTGTTATATAACTTAAGGGATTCTTCACTGTACACGTGTATGTCCCATAGGTCACTATTTTGGTGTTTCGTTGTCACAAAGTTGTTATATATTGTCAAGTTTAGTCTTACGTTAAGTAGGCGACACTTAGAAATACACAGATTATGTCAGAGTGTCGTAATAAATGTATAAAATTGCCCACGCCCCAAAGTGTGAAAGATAAGCTATCGTAGAAATGAGATTGCACACACACAGGGATGTTACGTAGTTTAGTACTTCTCGTCGTAACGTGATGTAATAAGCATGTACATCCTTTGGAAAGCGTTTTTTTGTAAACCACTTGTCAACCAATAATAATAAACACCTTAAACAATCAATAATAATAAATACCTTAGCCGACCAATAATAATACTACCCTGGACAACCAATAATAATAACACCCTGGACAACCAATAATAATACCACCCTGGACAACCAATAATAATACCACCCTGGACATCCAATAATAATACCACCCGGGACAACCAATAATAATAACACCCTGGACAACCAATAATGATAACACCCTGGACAACCAATAATAATAACACCCTGGACAACCAATAATAATACCACCCTGGACATCCAATAATAATACCACCCGGGACAACCAATAATAATAACACCCTGGACAACCAATAATGATAACACCCTGGACAACCAATAATAATACCACCCTGGACAACCAATAATAATACCACCCTGGACATCCAATAATAAAACCACCCGGGACAACCAATAATAATAACACCCTGGACAACCAATAATGATAACACCCTGGACAACCAATAATAATACCACCCGGGACAACCAATAATAATACCACCCTGGACAACAAATAATAACACCTTAGACAACCAATAATAATACCAACCTGGACAACCAATAATAACAACACCCTGGACAACCAATAATAATAACACCCTAGACAACTAATAATAATACCACCCTGGACAACCAAAAATAACACCACCCTGGACAACCAGTAATAATAAACACCTTAAAAAACCAATAATAATAACATCCTAGACAACCAATAATAATACCACCCTTGACAACCAATCATATTAACACCCTGGAGAACCAATAATAATAACACCCTGGACAACCGATAATATTAACATCCTAGGCAACCAATAATAATAAACACCCTAGACAACCAATAATAACAACACCCTGGATAAACATTAATAATAACACCCTGGACAACCGATAATATTAACACCCTGGACAACCAATAATAAACACCTTAGACAATCAATAATACCAACACTCTGGACAACCAATAATAACAACACCCTGGACCACCAGTAATACTAAACATCTTAGACAACCAATAATAATAACACCCTCGAAAATTAATAATAATAATAATAATAATAATAATAATAATAATAATAACACCCTTGCAACAGACCTTACTAGAGTACAAGTTAAAGAGTGCATCGACGAAAACATTTAAAGCACATTTGTCTCTCTAGTATCAAATGACATACATATGTGAATAACTCTACTGGTGTGCAATGGAGGCGTATAGCAATATTTTGGTCGATTAGGCCAAGTCCACTTAAAGCAATTTCGTTTTTAAGTATCTGAAAGAATTGATCCTTTATGAGAAAGAAAATTCTAGACACACACCCCCCCAAACAGACACACATACAATTAAAAAAGAAAACCGTTATTTTCTTGTTAGATTTACCATAATCGTGGCATCTGACCTTTAAATCACATAATCTACAGGTTTCGTTATTAAGTGGAAACCATCCACAAAGTTTGGACAAGGAACTTACGCTACAAAAATGATACCCTGCAAAACGCAGTTTTCTTTAAGCCATAATGACCTTGACCTTTTACACTTCACTCTAAAATCAATTGGTCTCTTTCATACCTTAAGTGCAAGCCCTTCCCAAATTTCGGTCAAGGTACGTGGTCTGTAACTTAAAGTTATTATGCAAATACAATTTTCTTATTAAATACAGTGACCTTAACCTAAACATTTGATCTCTTGATATCAAAATCAATAGACTCCTGCATTACCAAACGAGCAAGTGGTCTATAAACGTAATATCGGTACATGGTCCACGAGAGAAATTTGTGTGCAGAAATTATTTTGATCTTTCAATCACAGTTACATTGACCTTCGACCTTTTTGAGCCACAAATCGATAGGCTTTTGTTTTTTTTGTTGTTGTTAGTGTATAAGCCATCCACACGGTTTGGTCAACGTAGTGTGATGTAGTACTATTCTTACTGTAGGAAAACCATTTTATTCTTTCAGTCACAGTGACCTTGACATCCAACATGGCAGTGGGGATTAAAACTAACTTTATATGGTAATTTTTGTTTTGTATATATTCTTCACCTCCAGTATTGATATTAAAAACGGCAAAAATATTGATGCATCGATACGTTGGTGAATCTTTTGATACCTGCCGAATCCCTTGTCTGATGTAACTAAATAATTAATTAAAAAATTGTATCCTTCAGGTCTATTGTAGATAATCAGTGCATCAGTTATCATGCACTGAAAAGTGAGTTTGAGTACTCAAGTTTAGAAGAGTTTAGGCTAATGGGCCTTGTCATCAGTTAAAAAGTGAGTTTGAGTACTCAAGTTTAGAGGTATTTAGGTTATCGGGCCTTGTCATCAAACACATTCTTAAAAGTAGTTTGAGTACTCAAGTTTAGACGAGTTCATGCTATCAGGCTTCGTCAACAAACACATACTGAAAAGTGAGTTAAGTACTCATTGTTAGAAGAGTTTAGCCTATCGGGCCTTGTCATCATTTAAAAAGTGAGTTTGAGTACTCAAGTTTATGGTTCTTTTAGGCTTTCGGTTATTGTCATCGAACACATACTGAAAAGTGAGTTAGGGAACTTAAGTTTAGAAGAGTTTAGGCTATCAGTCCTTGTCGTCAAATGCACATGGAAAAAGTGAGTTCACGTACTCAAGTTTAGAGGGTTTTAGGCTATCAGTCCTTGTCAGCAAATGCACATGGAGAAAGTGAGTTCAAGTACTAAAGTTTATAGGAGTTTATGCAAGCAGTCCTTGTCATCAAATGCACATGGAAAAAGTGAGTTCAACTACTCAAGTTTAGAGAGGATTAGGCTAGCAATCGTTGTCATCAAATGCACATGGAAAAAGTGAGTTCAAGTACTCAAGTTTAGAGGCATTTAGGCTATCGGGCTTTGTCATCAAACACATACTGAAAAGTGAGATTGAGTACTCAAGTTTAGAGGGATTTGTGCTATCGGGCCACGTCATCAAACACATACTGAAAAGTGAGCTAAATCACTTGTTTAGTAAAGTTTAGGCAATCGGGCCTTGTCATCAGTTAAAAGGTGAGTACAAGTACTCACATTTCGGGAATTCAGGCTATCGGGCCTTGTTATAAGTTATAAAGTGAGTTTGAGTATTCAAGTTTAGAGGAGTTTAAGCTGTCAGGCCTAGTCATCAGTTAAAAAGTGAGTCTGAGTACTCAAGTTAAGTGTAGTTAAGGATATCGGGCTTTGTCATCAGTTAAAAAGAGAGTTTGTGTACTTAAATTTAGAGTTTAGGCTATCGGGTCTAGTAATCAAAGTCATACTGAAAAGTAAGTTTGAGTACTCAAGTTTAGAGTAGTTTAGACTATCAGGCCTTGTCATCAAACACATTGAAAATTGAGTCTATATGGCTGGTCATGAAACAGATTGAACAGTGAGTCTGAATACTAAAGTTTGGGAGTTTATGCTATCGGGCCTTGTCATCAGTTGAAAAGTGAGTTTGAGTACTCAAGTTTGCAAGAGTTGAGGCTATCGGGCCTTGTCATCAAACACATACGATTCAAAGCATGCAATGTATTCTACATGTTCTTTATATCCAAATATTCGTCACACTATGGTAAAAAATCGAAACCATAACTTTTAATTTTTTCAAAGCTTCATATAAGAGGCATGGTAAGTCAGACTTTGTAAAATCCATCGAGCTGAAAATTAAAACAAGTGTAGTTATTTATGTCAACAGGCACTGTCAAGAACACAAAGATTTAATATCCATCCTCTCATGGGTAACGCATTCTAGTCGCTGTCATTTAATATCGACTAGAAAAGAGGTGACTTCGTCTTGGTGACTAATTGTAACTAAACCTGCTGATAACCTAGGGGTTTGCTCCCAGGGATACATTCATGTATTATGTCCAACGTCATGTTTGCAAAAAATGTTGGAATGTGATTCTTTGCTGGGCAGCCAAGCAGAACACGGTGAACTGTTTTCATACAACAATTCATCCCCACTGAATGCGAAAACAACTCTTTCTTACCAAACACAAAGATAGTGTACATGTGTCTTACCGTAGGAAACCAACACAAAAACAGATACGTCTGCAGTTGAATACAAAAGATGCAATAACCCGCACCCCACCCCCAAACATTAACAAGCAAACAAAATACCAAAAATCTGAAAATATTATATTTGGTTTCAAATGGAATCGCAAATGATATCCAGTGCTGCATTTAAAGGTGTACTGAAGCAAACAGCCGATAAACATGGATAAAGTTCTTCTTACACGAGCATTAATAATTCCATATCATTCATACCTCCGTCAACGTCAAAACAGTATGTACTCGACTCATCCTCTAATGATCAAAGCGCTCATAGTGTAAAAAATACCGCCATATTGTCCCATGGTTTCTCCTTGCAGATGTGCGTAAACTGAAATTTTACTGCTACATCCACCTATTTACTCTTGAAGCAATTTAAATGAAACATTTCTTATATGTTTTGATAAAATGTTTTCCATTTTTAATAATGATTGATGAAAAATTGATGACTACCAATAAAAACGAAGACATGCAGTAGCAAATGGTTCAATGGTTACCGCTCCTCCAGGATCATACCAACTTCCGGCCATTGTTTTCGGGTGCAAAAATTTACATTATTAGAGCCTTGAACTTTCGGGAGCGAATAGTATACATTATAACTGGCTGGGTTAAAGGTGAAATGTGAAATGACAATCTCTTTATCCATTTTTCAGGCTGTTTGCATTAATTTATTTTAAATGTTAGCACTAGATACCGCTAGTGATGCCATTTTGAAACCAATTAATAAAATATGGACGTTTACACATCATCGCTAAAAGTATTAGCGAAACAAATTAAGATTTTGTTCACAAAATTTCAGATTTTGGTGTATGCAATTGTCTGCTTAATTGAAACAATTAGGAAATGCTTAACCTTTCAAAAGACGATCATGTAAATGTCAAAACTGGTTTTAAGTTTTAAATAAAATCAGGAGGCAAGCGAAAAACAAAAATGGCCGAGGGCTGCTGACACAAAAATTGAATGAAACGTGCGTAGATTGGTACCCATCTACCAAGCTTACAATATGAATCTGCCTCAAAACTGTTTTCATTCGAATCAAGACCTTATCTTAAAACTTCCAGATCTGAAAATAATTCTTAATGTTCTCTCTTCTATTTGCTTAAAGGAAATGAAGAAAACTTCCATTCGTAAAACCAAATGAATGATGCCCTAAGATGAATCATTTTAATGGCGTGAAGATGGTTGACTGACTGTGCTTCTCCCTGAATAATTGGAAGTTTGGTACCAAAGGAAACGGGGAACAAATCGGAGGTAGATCAGAATTCCTGAAATCCTATCTTTAAACTAGTTTCTGTTGGCTGTTTGAATATCACTCTGAGAAATACATAATGTTAATGATACATAACTTTACTTATACTGTATTGTTAGATAAGTATTTGAAGTCCCCTGTCTCGTAGCTCCATTAGCTAAATGGACACAAAAAATCTCCTGGTCTTACTCGAAGGCGGAACGGGGCCTATCAGAGGAACATCTGGCCTATTGTAAAGTCTGAATATTGATAATATCTGACCCGCCTTATTTGTGTCATCTTAAGTAATTTACACGACTTTAGATTAAGATACCGAAATAACGTGGAAGTTATCTTCTTTGCTGTGTGTTGTTTGTTTCTCGTTGTTTCTTGTTGCTGAGGTTTTACCTAATACCGAGTACACCACTTCGCATAATGACTGGGAAAAAAAAACTACGGTATCTAATAGTATATAACTGTATATACTAGTATCTAATAGTATATAACTGTATATACTAGTATCTAATAGTATATAACTGTATATACAAGTACATAATAGTATGATTCTTTCTGGGAAGAATATACTCTTTATATCAGAATATATCTAGTTTAATTGAATCAAACAAATTGTGTAGTGTGTATTAAGATCGGATTTTATTACAAGACCAATATTAGCATCTACACAAATAAGCGTCGTCTCCAAAAAATGAAGCAAGAACGTTTACTGTACAAAATTTAGGTGGCGCTCACCAGTTATTATGTACTTTTGAGAGAGTAATGTATGTAAGGTGAAGTTGTTTGCATTTAAAACATGCACAGTGGTGAGAATGTTGGCATACCTCTATGCTACTTTCATGTAATGTGGCTGACATTTCTTTGGATATTGTACTTTTGAAAATTGTAAATGATCTTAGCACACTGCTAACTAAAATGACTGCTCCCTTGTGCTCCAAAACTCAACCTGAATTTGTCTAAAGTACACTATCCTTGGCAGCTATTAAAATAGGGAAAATGAATTTTGCCAGACTAGACAATACCAGCTTCTGAAAGTGCAATGAATGAATCACCAAATATATAAAATGTAAAAAAACTTATCCGCTCTTTCTTTTACAATTTACCTCTGAAGTTCGAGAAGTGAAAATGAGCAAGTGGAGCTAGCACTTTTTTGAAAGGTGCACATCTGGAGTAAGGTCAAGCTGTATACTCTATAACCCATATTACACCCATCAATCATACACCAAAATAAAGGAATTAAAGGTTCTTTGAACAATACCTAAGATATACAAAGTCTTTTTTAAATAGCCAGTATAACTAGTGAGGAAACCCGGGGAAATTCTTTTTCTTTAAAATTCTAACCCTATGCTAAATACGAAACTGTAGAGCGCCACCTTAGGGTATATACCCGTAATAAAATGTATCGGCTCATTTCATAGGAAACGACTTTATCTTTCATTAAAGCAAAACAGATGACAAAACACAAAGTCGAAGAGTATCGCAGCACAATGAACTTCACCTTGCACAAAATGTGTTGAAACGAACCTGTAATGCCCTTAACGGATGCACAAGGAACACAGCTGACATGAACAAAGATTCAAGAAAACACGAAGATGTCTTGTTATCAAGACATAAAAATCTCAATTTCGCGGCATCGAACTTACCTTTATGTGGACATCCCAGTAAGCCAATGCGCATGCTTATTTTTTTATTCCATTCGAGTGGATGGAACCGGATGTATCTAGCAACAAATGGTGAATTCAAGTAATGCGTCCTTTCCGTGTTCTTGTCGTTGTTTCCACCAAAAATCTAGAATTTCAAAACCAACTGACTGATTAATGGAAATGAAAATTTATTTTAAAAAGTGCTATGGGAAGTGTGATTTCTAGAGGGTAGTGTGCCGTGCGCAAAATGTGCAAGGCTAGTCCGGGCTACTCCATGCGCATTTGTCACGTGAGTTACACATGATCTCTTCGTCATACTTCCATGGCAGTTCACTGTGAAACTGTGCTGATGTACGATGAAATGAAAAGGTGCATATTTTAATGGATGTATTGTTAATTACTTGTTAATTGCGAAAGCGGGGCACATGCAAACACTTTAAGCCCTACTTTTTGTGCGCATGCCCATGCAAAGACTGAGAGATAGTTAAAGCAGGAACTACATCCATGCGGTAATGTTAACATATACACTGATAATATTTAATTTAATAACATTAGTATATGTGCAAAATTACAAGCATGCAACAAAAAATCGGTACTTTACAATTCTACGGCGCATTTAATCTTTAGGACCATAATTTATTAATGTTTGACGTTAATTAAATTATTCATCTACTTAAGGAGAAAAATCTTGTGCTGAGAAAATTGAAATACATATTTCCACTGCAGCTAAAGGATGGTTTACATATACCTATATTTTGTAGATATGATACTTTGGGTGTCAGGGTGTATCTCAAAGCGGCACGAAATTCCTTCTTACCAAGCAAATGTTGTGGCACTAAGGGTAAATCTATAGTTTTTTCACGATACATAGATTCACCTTTTTCTCCAACAAAAACGTATCCTAAACTTTACTGTGAAAAACGATTTTGAACAAAAGTCAACATTAACTTGGAATTTGTAGGCACATTTAATTAATATATTTGCAGTGAAATGTGTCACTTTTTCTGAAAAATAAATCATCCTTAAGGGTGGAATATCCAATTTTGTATGAAATACGAGGATTACATTTCAGAAAATTTAATTTATTTCCACGAAACGAAAGTACGACATAACATTTAATTTTAAGAATAAATTATATAGACAGATCCAAGTTTTTCACTGACTGTAAGAAATCATATATGGAAGAATGCCTCTACATTCCAGAAATCCATCACCTTTGTTCTCAAATCTAGGTCATATTGTTTAATGTTTACAATGAGTGTTTTGCCGGACATATCATTGTCAATATGATTGAGGAAAACACTTTTCCTTTAAATTAAGCGAAGTCTTTGTTGGAGAATCAAAACCATATCTACAAAGCCCTATGCTACATGATACAGACCCACACTCGCTGACTCGATATATTTGCTTCAAAGCCTTCTAGTAGAGACTGTAACATATCAGGAATCTTTTCTGACGTTCTTGGGCAAATTAAATAGTTTATGTGACTCTCAAATTTTCCATTCAAAGAATCGTTTTCTTTAGATCGTTATTTGCCTTCGGAAACAGCTTGATATGTCTTATGAAATATGTGACATTTTCTTGAACTTTCTTACATGAAATATTGACGCTAGTTTGAAATCTGATGCAAAACGTGGAGCATTAGCTGCTCCTTGCGAAACATCATCATTCGAGTCACAATAGTGATAATGAAACAACAATAACGACAACCTGCCATAAAATGTCAACATGTCAAAAATTGAAATCATACATATTCGTAATCCAGTTGTGTCTCCAGGACAATGTCGTAAAAATATTCACAGCATTCCAATGAAACGGTTCTCTATTTATCATTCGAAAGCTCAATATCTCGGTTCGTCTAAGGGTCAACGTTCATCCATACAAGTTACTATATCACTGTACTCGGATCATTCTGGAAGCCGCTTCACTGCACTGTCACTTAGTACTATAGTTTATTCTACTGCCATTTCTACACTGCCACCGTGTTCCAATATATGCTATTTTGTCCTTACAGGCTTACTAGGGGAGATTTCCAAAACATAGGTATATACGGAAAACTAGGTACTTAATTTAATTCCGCCTTTCAAAACCACTGTTACTTATGGTCATGGCTTCTTGCAGTTCTCTCTAAGCATGTCCCATATTTATATCTTTAGTCTTGGCCCATTTGGAGATAAAATAATATATCATCTGCTTTGTGATATTGGCAAATTACTATCTCAATGCAACTGGCTTCACCTTACTACTCAAAGCCTCCTGATCTTGTGGCGATGAATGGCGGAATGGTGTTATATAAAAAAAAAACATGCCTTGCGATCATTTTTTAAAAGCATTGTGTTTTATTCAGAAAAAAATATCCTTTGTTTCGGAATAAGATGCCTAGTCACGTGATCTTATTCTTACCAGGCCATCCTCTGTATACTGATCTGGGATTAATTGGGAAGCAGACGCATTGTAGGTTGGGGTCCACAACCACTCATTCTAGAAAACGAAGATGATTCATCAGGCATGAGAACATCAAACTCCAGCCCAACACAAAATGATGACGTCATTCTCCATCCCAACATAAAATGATTACGCCAACAAATTACCTCACAATATATTACAAAGTACCCATAGCCACAAGACACAGAGTATTTCAACAATGCCAGAAGAATCTAACTAGAACTTGGTTTCTCATTTGTATTGTCTTTATGGCAAATTAAAAACAGATACTTGGTGATTCCTGATTTGTAAACAATTCATCAAAGATAATAAGAATGAATTTTTACCTTCATGCAGTTGTTCCATATTGACACTTTGGACAGGAACTTAGTGATTCTGGTATAAACTGAATGAACACATTCGGTTATTTTCTAAATTATTATATAAAGGCCTTGAAAAATAGAAAATTCAGCAGAAAACGTAGTCTAGATAAACAGACTCCAATTTTGTATCCGTGTTTCATGTCACAAGGCCCGAATTTCCATAAGAGGATTTTTAAAGCCACAATTGATCACTTTCTATAAAGAATTGGACATACTTAAGATGATACGTTATAACTCAATCCCGAAACGCGTTTTCTGTACTTTTTACAATCAATTAATATTGACTTTTGCACGAACTATATCATACACGAAAGGAAATCGTTCCTATTGCCAGACTTCGAAGACTTGTACCAGTACGACACATAGATTTATTATAATATGTAGACCCAAAGGAATTTACTTAATTTCCTGATATTCTCAACATTTAAGTCTTTAACGTGTATGTTTAATTTGAAGATGACAAAACTTTGGGTATCCTGGGTTATTTAGACAACATTGATAGCATACTTTGCAGGTGAAATTCAAAGGAGATTGGAGGACTACAAACAAATTACATTAACATTGTTTGCTGACATTTTTGGCATTGTTGAAACATTTTCACCAAGACAATACAACAGATAGAACATGTCACCATCGAAGACCGAAAAAATTCAGGGGGGGTAGTATTAATTAATCACAACACAGTATGGTTATACAAAAAATCTATCGTGATAGCGTGGGCACTCGTGTAGACCCTTCTCCATCATCAAGCTCAAAGCAAATTTATATTCTGTAATGAGATCAAAGGTCAAATGTTAAATTCAAAATACAACATTGAATAAAAGATGAAGATTGACCCTGCTAAATGTTGGAAAACGCTGCTGGCAGGTCCATGTTATTCTGTTTTTACGCAAAGCTGAGTACATTTATCTGTTAAAACAATTAAATACTGTATAAGTTATTATATCCGATTAAAAGCATGAGATATATGAATAAATAATAGAATTAATAACAGTGTTAATGATATGTATATGGCTGTTCATGAAAAAATTGTTTCCGTTCGTAAGAAGCTATTATGACCATTTGGTGAATATCTATCGAGAAGCTGGTGAGGTTAATAACTCCGTCTCTATATCTCTATATATCTGTAAGAAAAGCACGCACATTTTAACACATTTACGTAAGTTTATATATATTCCTCTTTCTGTCAGAAACTATATTTCAAAATAAAGGTTAGTTCTGTTGTCATATTAAACGTTTACACTGCATTATTTAAAGTAATTTGCTGAAAAAAATGTGACTGCATTCCAAAATGGCAAACCAGGGCATCCTGCTGATAGAGTATCATTAAATATACTGAAGGCACTTCGAATGCCGAATCAAGTAATGAGCCTTATTTAGATACAATATCATCGACGAAAGGTTTCCTTTTTCTCCTAACATTCGTCTGTCTACAGCTTGTTGCTATTCCATCCTCAATACCAACAAGTTTGTCCCCAGTCATTTCTAAAAGTGTCCATTTACATATCCATTTTTGAGTTCCAAGAGCTAAAAGCAGCATACAAAATTGTTCCATGTACTGAATGATCCATAAGTGTATAGAATACCTCTCCAATCTGAGAGGGAAATATTTATTTCAATTGAAGAATCGTTTTTCGTCTGCTCTTGTGATAGCGCTTGAAGTGAAATGAAATATAGACGATATCGATTACGATTTACATTCCAACATGTCATTCGGAGAAAATTTGAAATTGACATGACTTTTTTAATTCTTCCAATTAATTTTTTGGTTCACTTTAAGTTCAGTTCCTTGTAATCTTAGATTGATTTTAAAAATAAAATTATAAAAGAACACCCAACAGAAGATAGTATTGTTTACCTTGGTAATCTCAATAAAACAAAATTCTTCTCACAATAAGAAACTAAGTGATAACAAATGAAAGCAAGGACATTATGCATTGAAACCTCTAATAACTTGAAACATCAACATGAATGAAATTCTAAAAGCGATACAACGTAGGGAAGTGTGATCTAAATTTATTTCCAAGAAAAGCAGTCATTTTCCATTTTATCAACCCCCTGCGGAAGCTGTGCATTTCTAGTAGGATAACAGAATCATAGGTCTTTCCTTGCCACGTTACGTATCGAAGACTATCCTTTTCAATATATCATTTTTATTGGATTTCTCGACGATAGATGTTTGAAGCTCAAAGGTTTCTTTGTTGCCCAGACAAAATTTACGCTTGTCCACAAAACATACAACAATCACATATTGACCCGCAGAATGTGCAACATTAATATGAAAGCGGAAGGATATTAGAGTTACCTACCTTTGGGTCCATGTGATGGGCATCTTTATATTTGTACCAGACATTTGAATCATTGCTGTAGGATAAGCTAAAGCGTTTGACCCAGTGTTTCTTCATGCCATCCGCACGCCCTTTGGTAATTATCCCTGTCACAAGCGTCGGCGGTCCAATGTCAATCTGCAACCATTGTTTCTCTGGAAAACGAAGAAACATCGAAGATCTACATTGCCAGTCAGAAATACTCCTTAACTAATTCAATGTTCTAGGCCAACCATGCCTTTTGAAATTTCGAAGGTATTTAACATATGTAATTGCTAATGAACTAGCAGTCGATTGTTCCTTCTATTGTTAAAGGGACATAATAGTTTTAATTTTAGAAAGGTTGTTATTGATAAATATGCAAGGAGTGATACTGACTTCTCAAGAATTTTGAATGATGACATATTAAAAAATATGTTATATAGTGACAGAATGGTTGCAAATGCTTATACTGAAAATAAAAAAAATAAAAAAAGTCCAAAAAAGACGATAATTTAATCAAATTTGAGTATATAAAAAATTTATGCAAAATTTTAAACTCTGTTTCCGTCCACCTCTCGTGCAATGTTGTTCTTCTGGTCGTGGTGGGAAATAAAGACTACCTATCTTCCTGTTTTTCGTAAACACCTTATAAAAATTTGTTTCGTTAAAAGTGCTTGTATATAAACTGATTGAAACAATCATTTCTACTTGTGAGGAATTTAAATACCTAAGTGTCATTTCTCAAAAACTCGGCGATTTTAAAGCCATGAATCCCGATCTTGAATAACCAATAGAAATCAATGTGTCTTCTCTGTAGAAAAATAAGTAATCTGCGCGTTCAAACCGATGCACTGTTACAACTGTTTCATCACACAATTTACCTATATTGAGGTACGGATGTGACGTTTGGGGGTTAGAAATTACTCAGTTTATTGAAATGTTCGCCCTGACTTCCTAAGATTATATCAAAGCTCAGAAGGAGAACTCCAGCTATTTTTGTGTATTCAGAGCTTGGTGGGAAATCAATTGACACTTGTATTAAATGTCTCGTGACTGGACTTTGGACCTCAATAATAAATCGAAAGACAATACAACGTTTTAAAAATATACATCATCATGTTCAGTGATATACATTCCTGTTTCACTTATAAATGGTTTGAATATATAAGAAATATTTTCATTCAGTCGGAAGAATCGATCTGATCTATCAAGCATGAATAAATAACCCTCAAGCTCTGAAAGTAAGCGTTGCACGATGTTTAAATGACTTATTTATGCAGGAATGGAATTGAAGATTAGAAGCTACATCGAGAAAGGCATGACTAACCAATTATTCAAACGAGATTTAAACCTTGAAAAGTGCTTGATATATTTAGAAAGAAAAACTTATTTGCCTCTGCAAAGATGAAGAACTAGCAGCCACAAACTTCCAGCTGAGTCAGGATGTTGGGAAAGCAGACCAACACAAGATAGAAAATTCACCGTGTGCAATAGGATGACATAAGTGATGAAAGTCACTGTTGGTCTGTTCTTTTCTTTCTCAACAGAAAGATGTCAGTTCATGTCATAATACTAGTGCACCAATCTTAATGTAATAAAGTTTGGTAAATTGTTATATTGCACTAAAATTCCTATTATTGCACCAATCCTAATGTAATAAAATTTGGTGAGCTCTTATACTGCACCAATCCTAAAGTAATAAAAGTTTGGTAAACGTTTTTCACATTAACAAGTCTTGCTCAGTTTGTCACAAAATTATGGCAAAATTGGTTTCACTGTTAGCAACAGATAAAATGCATCACCAACTGGATGTGCACATGCCTGGATAAGTATGTATTATATATATATATATATATATATATATATATATATATATATATATATATATATATATATATATATATATATATATATGCAGCCTGCGGTTGGTCTGGAATTCAATACTAAATAAATGTTCTGTCATGTTCTACAAATTTTACAATGAGAGTGCCTGAACTCTTGGATACTGAATGCAGTGTGCGACCTAGCGTGATTGACGTATTATTGAGATGTGACATGACGATAAATGTTGTTATGCGAGGTACCAACAGCAACCAATCAGACTTGCAATCATCTAAGAGTGTTATGACCAACGGTACTTTTTACTGTAGTATTTTTGGACAAAAGTCAGAATATACATGGAGATATATATATATGGCAGGCCACGTTCTCTCATTGCTGGGATCATGTTACATGGCATCTACACTGATCCTCCTTAATTACATACTTTTATCATTTGGCAATATTTATTTTCAAAATATTGACAAACAAAACTGACGCATATTTTATGTCGTGTTTATTTAACATTATTTACTTTTATCTTGGCAGAACTTATTATATTACCTCTTTCAATGAGTTTTCTGTGCTTGAAATTTAGCGTATACAAAATTTCCATCGAGTACTTTTTAATTCAATGGGTCGTCGAAGAAGAAGCGACGCTCTAGTATTTATTAGTGTATATTCGAATCACATGAAGGGCCGTTAACTCGGTTCTTAGGAAGAATTAGTGGTAAATGTTTGTAGAGACTCAGTTTCAGAACTAATTTCATGTTTGATAGACAGTGACTGACACGGCTATAGACCTTTTATGCTTATTTGCATTCATTCCCCTGATATGCTAGTTTAGCATAAAAAATATCACTGAAATTATTACAAACATTCACAATGCGCCATGCAACTAGACAAAACAGGTCGTCAGAGAGTACAACGACTAAAGATACACTTTTATCGATGATTAGAGGAAGATACTTCACTGGCATATCGAGAACCGAGTGAACTGAATGTGTCGAATCTCAGATATTACAAGAACAGTCCTAGAATACCACATATGAATATGTCGCTAAGGATGAGTATTTGTTTTATAATGAAGCACACACCACACGCATTGCATAGTTACATAGTTTTATGGATTATTATCACCATGCCGTGAAAGTGGCGCAAGTAAGACCATTTCATTATATATATATATATATATATATATATATATATATATATATATATATATATATATATATATATATATGTATATATATATATATATCTGGTTTAACCTTTGTATTATTTCCTTCAGTTTACTCGCAAAAAAAATATCGTATGACGTGCAAAGGATAAAAGAGAAATACCTTCCGCTCAGTAGCGCGGAAAATGTTATGCGAGACAGTTGCTTGAGAAGATCTTTGACAGGTTCTCTACCCAAAACCCGGGTAAGATAACATGAAAAGATAACCCTACTGCTGATTGCAGTTCAAGCGTGCTCTTATAGACGATTCATTGTGATGTGCTCTACAGTTAAGGACCCCAAATTTTAACTATAAAGTCTTTGTGTGAACTCCTTATAATTTAAATATATTTACTTTGGTATAACCTTGTGAAAAAAGGTTGGCGTTTAGGGTATCAATCTAGTGTCTGTTTACAGACAGATATTAAATAAATCGCATATTTTGCTGGTTAGGAGGTTAAGCAAATGGTTTCTAAGTAAATTATAGATTCTTTATGGATGATAGTGTAGAATATCTATAGCGCCAAATGAATACATCATAATTATATGCCCCAGAATAAACTGAATGCCTAAATATCAGAAGGTATAAACTTATCATCACTTTGTAAGGGCATTTCAAAAGCATGTATTTTCATAACTGAATAAATTCCAGGTCTTACAAAAGGAAATGCACGCTAGCGTACTGTACTATGTATTATAAGTTTATCGCTGCGAAACCATATCATTCCTGTTCGAGATGACAAAATCAGACCAGTTTATGAGTTTCAACTTGTCTAGGAAGTGTATCTTTCTACAAAAATACAGCAAATACAGTCGTGAAAGACAGCTGTCATGTTTTCATATTCGTTTGTTTATGACAGGAAATCATGCACATCCTATTGTGAATGTAAATGTTTTCTTTGTTATGAATTTGTATGGGGCACAACAAATTTAACGACAAATTACCTTAGAGCTTTATATTTGTACGCAAGTTCACAGGTTTTAAGTTTCTTCAGAGCTTTGGAAATAAACAGAACAGCTACAGAATGTACTTCTTATTTATTTATTTATAATTTTTGAAATGACAACAACTGACCTTGCTTTATGCTTTACTGTCGATAAGAATGCAACAATCGTTAAGCAACTATTACACTGTAAACAAAAGCTAAAGACATGGTTCCAAAATGTTACATTGGAAACAAACACTAAAGACATGGTTCCAAAATGTTACATTCAAAACAAAAACTAAAGACGTGGTTCCCAAATGTTACATTCTAAACAAAAAACTAAAGACACGGTTCCAAAATGTTACATTTTAAACAAAAACTAAAGACATGATTCCAAAATGTTACATTCAAAACAAAAACTAAAGACATGGTTCCAAATGTTACATTTTAAATATAAACTAAAGATATGGTTCCAACGGATATTTCTTTGTGTTGTTTCTTTTTTCAAATGAAGTACTTATCACACTAGAGTCAACTAACTTCTCAACGCATTCACAAAAATGCAACATCATGTACATACAGGCCAAGTGAACATTTTTTTGTGATATTAAATTATATTATCTTCTAGGTAAGTCAAGGTATACTGTATTATTTCTGGAAGTTTCAACATATGAGCTATTTAATCGTGCTTATTTCCTTTATCAGTTTAATTACCAAATATTGCCCTCCGTATGGGGAGTAGGCATTTGAACTAAATAATCAATGAGTGCATGGGGAATATGCATTTCCCTTGAGTAATCAAAGAGTGTCTTCGGCATGGGGAGTAGGCATTTCAACTGAATAATCAACGAGTGTGTTCCGTATGGGGAATATGCATTTCCATTGAATAATCAAAGAGCGTCCTCCGCATGGAGATTAGGCATTTGTTCTAGTATTTTGAATCAGTCTAAACACTTCAGAGGAAAGATGTAGAAGTGCAGCAAGAATTGCATCAAATAGCATTATACGTCATAAAATAAGGAAACCTACCGTCTTTCTTGCGAGCACACCATCCTTTGTGGCTGAGAATGTTACCATCCTCCGCCTGACAGGAATGCTCCTTCTTGGCCGAAGTTGACGCGGTAATCTTTCCATACGGTGGCAAGCCCAGTGGCACCTTGCATACTGTAGATAAAATAAAATTATTTGTTTTAATTTTTAGCACGGCCAATAGTTTAGGGTAATCTAGAAATGTATTGAATTGCTGTGGCGATGCAGAAAATGAACTCGGATCTTGAAGAGAAAGCGTAAACACGTGAAGCTGGTCATAATCCCTATCTGCGGTTAAAAAAAAAAAAATAAAAAACAAAAAAAAAATAAAGTGGGGCTTCGCCATTTTTTTAACGCTCGTGTCAGGACCATGGCTCACTTGTCTTTATAAAGCAACGCAAAATTTAGAAGAAAGAAATTAAAAGAAACAATTAGCCATTTGAAATGCTAGGGACAGTTTAAAAAAAAAAAAAAAAAAAAACTTTGATGGGCGTTGCATCTTTTAGCAATGTTCCTGGAGCAGACAAAATACCATATTTCTCATATGGGTGCCCCTTCTAAACTGAATTCAGTTTATCTCCATTATATTGCAGATGGACAATAACAGCTGTATACACGGACAACTTAGTTCATTTGCATTTAAAATATCATTGAATGGCTTGAAGACACGGTGTATTCTTTAACGTGTTCATCAGTTAAGTGAAGATGTACTTGGCAGCAAACTTAAGTTTTTGCTCCAATTTGCAGTAAATTTCTCACAATTTCTTTTCACACTGAGGTTTCACGTTATCTGGCAACTAATATTTTAACAACGTTCTCATATTTTAATAAAAGGAAAATTTGTTCCAATTATACTCTTTTGACACTTTTTGTAACAGAAAAGAAAACAACAGTTGAGAAATTCATTAAATTTGAGGAAATCCTCTTGTTCTCAGCAGGAAAAACAAAACTCTTTTTCACGGAATTCCAGAGAGTGCATCTATATTTCATTCTTTGATGACAGTTAAACGTTCATTGAAATGTTCCTTGCTCCTAGTCAAGGTATCAGAAAAATATTGAAAATATTGTGCCTGGTGCGTTATTCTCAAAACAAATCCAGCAAAAATAGCGAACTCAAACTTGAAATACAGAAACTTTGGCACTGTGTAACAAATTGAAATTAAAAGAAGAAGCACACAACGTTAATGATTTTCTAAACGTCTGCTTTTCCACTTGCATAACACTGATTTATTATAAGCATCTTATTATAGTTTTGTTTTTGAGCTTTAGATTCGTGTTCATAAAGTTTGAATAATATTGAGGACTTCCGTCATTCGTCATATCATAGGTGAATACAGTCCCTAAGGACTTACCTTATAGCGCATATCATGGGTGAGTACGGTCCCTGAGGACATATCTTATATTTGACATCATGGGAGAAGACGGTCCCAGATTAACCTCGTATATCATATCTTGGGATAGTACAGTTCCTGAGGACTTACCTCATATATCATGTCATGGGAGAATACGGTCTCAGCGGACTTACCTTATATGTCATAACACGACCTCGTATATGGACTACATTCCTTCTTCAAGAGCTGAAAACATTCGTGTTACTCTTGTTCATCCCTTCTAAAATTTTAAAAATTATATAAGTGTACCATTTCTCACAAGTGTTCTTATAAATACGTGGATAAAATGCTGGCAGTTTTTTAATACACTGTTCCCCCTAAACAAAAATTCTCAATGGATGGATTCTTTCCAACCTCAACTATAACGGACCTCTAAAAGAACTACCAGCGCTTTATCACCTAAAGGGGTTCTGATTTTTTAAATTTCGCTCAAGACCTAATTAAAACAACGAGGTTATTATTACGAACATTACCTATGCTGAAAATCAAATACTCTCACCGTCTTGCCAGGATTGTCTGTTCCAGCGGACTGCGTTGAACGTGAACAATAATGTTAAAACGCATTGTGAAAACAGTTCATGAATCTAAGGACTCTCTCCACATACACTATAAAAGAGTCGACTTACACTGATAACCGAGGACTTCCACCCTCATGTTGGAATGTCGGTTCCACTATACTATATGAAATTTTATATAGACTTACACTGAAAACCGAGGACTCCCACCCTTATGCTGGGACGGCGGTTCCACTGCAATGTATGAAATTTTATATTGACTTACACTGACATCCGAGGACTTCCACCCTCATGCTGGGATGGCGGTTCCACTGTACTGTATGAAATTTTATATATCTGGCAATGACTGGCTCGTCAAAGTATGAGTGTTTCACAGAGTAGGAGTCTGTGTTCCCCTCAAATAACTACATTGAAAAAAGAAAATTAATAAAAGTCCAGATCACACCAGTATACTTCATAATTACAGAAGATAAAGTAATAATGAGAAGGGAAGACGATAAATCTAGTTTTGCTCTTTATATTATGTATACCATTTAATTTTCCGTTACAGCTAATTATATTTGCTGAATTTCAATGGATATCTGCAGATAGTGTAGCAGATCATAATTGGATCACCTTTAATCTCTGGAGTATTTAATAAATATCAAGAGGCTATCTAGCAATCACAAAATCGTTTCAAGATAACGTTACTTCCTTACTGTAAAATTGACATTCCTCCATGAATTCTGAATAAAACGTTTGGAGAAAAGTGAAAGGTTGACTACCCCTAGGTGGTCTGTTCTTTACTAAATTTTGTGATCATGCCATTCGATCGATCATTTAAAGGACACAGAAACTTCATCGATTTCTGTTAACTTACATTATGCACTAGCATTGCATAACATAAGAATGAAAACACTCTTTACCTTCTGATTCCCGTACTGGTCCATTACATAGTTCCAATTGTAGGCGTTCATACTGTAGGAAACCATGAATGCCGTTACCCACTCGGCTCCATCAGCTCGACCTTGGGTCAAGACCCCAGTAACCTGAAGAGGAAGAAGATCTCTTTAAATGTTTGAAGTTGGTCTCCTTGGTGTATTTCAACTAACATGACCGATGCTTATGGCGAAAAGACGTTTTGACGCATCCGAATCGAAAAGGCATTAAATCATTGACTAATATATGTTACCTGCAGACTGCTAATACTTCATCTACTGTTAAGTCTATCACTTTTTCAACCAAATAATTGTTTATTTCAATTATTTTCATCTTACATCTCTCTCTCTCTCTCTCTCTCTCTCTCTCTCTCTCTCTCTCTCTCTCTCTCTCTCTCTCTCTCTCAACCTTTATCATTTTATCATTTATGATATTTTTCATAAGGCCATCAAGATCATGCAATACTGAATCTTCCATACAAACTACACATTAGGCCCATAATGTTTGTTCTTATGTCGCTCCGGTAGCCTAAGTGGTTAGAGCGTCCACACTGGATGCGGGAGGTCGCGGATTCGAACCCCTGAGTCATACCAAAGACTTATAAAAATAAAACTAGCAGCTGCCTCGCTTAGCGCTCAGCATTAAGAGGTTTGTGTTAGGACTGGTCAGCCTGGTGTCAGGATAATGTGACTGGATGGGACATCATGTTACATGTCTGCGGCATGATGCCCCAGTGCTAATATCACTATAAACTGCCACACTGCAGACATCGTAGCGATATGACTCAGATTGTTAAAGCTACGTTAAAAACCCAAACACACACACGCGCATACACACTGCTTTTATGTCAGTTTTAATTCCAGAGTGGGTGTTGTATTCCACTGACAAATAAAATTTGTCCTTCATTATTTCCACATTTTAGGCTTTTAATAACTCATGTGGTACTTGTGTCTTTGACGGTACATCACTATTTTTTTTTACTTTTGCTTTTTTTAATTTTGATTGCGTGTATTTTTAAATAGTAATCTAGTAATGACTTTTCACACAACCACTATTACATTCCAACAGACATGACGATACCAGATACAAAATTTTTATCAAACCTACAAAATTTTATGAAGGATTTATTAGGTTAAGTGAAATATTTATCGTACCTGGAATGTGCATTCAGTAGGAGGAAGTTGATTGGACGTTTTCAATATATGCCTGATCTGAAAGACGCATCTTTAATTACAGCCAATATACCTGCGGCCTAAAAGATATTGCTTCTTAATATGGCTGTCACAAACCCATTTGGAGAGGTAGTGCGTCTGACGAAAATAATTGAGCGATTTAACAACTATTTTTTATCTGTAACTATTAAATGCCACCAACTCGAAACCCACCATTAGCATCATCTAAAGGCAATAAAATATAAGTAAGAGTAAATTTCGAAAGGATATAAAATTTATAGAGCGTGATTTTCTGGTTAAGCAAGGTTTATGAATGAGACAACCTGTAACTCTTTCGATGAGGTTATTGCAATACAAATGAATTACAGAGAACGTACGGCAATATGGCTTCAGCTTAAAATTGGAAGAACCCTGCAGTACAATGGACATATAAAGCAAAAACATACTTTTTGAGGTGGAAAAGGATTTATAAACTTTCAAAAATACGTGTATTTCTTATGCTGCTTTTATTTAGGAGTCATTATCTCCAATAAGATTCCTCTTTGGATTCAGGAAAATGCAATGTAAAGCAATCACAATCGAAAAATTAGAACCACTTTTTTGTAAAACCGTCGCAAATCTGTCTGTCACGTGACAAATTGCCATTGCTACAATTCATCATAATGTTATTTTATATTAAATCAATTAAAACTATCAAACATCAGACTTTGCTTGCTATCCATACAAAGGCTGTATCCTCCCTGTCCGACTTTGATACAAAGGCTATATCCTCCCTCTCTGACTTTGCTTGCTATCTTTACAAAGGCAATATCCTCCCTGTCTGACTTTACTTGCTATCTTTACAAAGGCTGTATCCTCCCTGTCCGTCTTTGATACAAAGGCAATATCCTCCCTGTCCGACTTTGCTTGCTATCCATACAAAAGCTGTATCCTCCCTGTCCGACTTTGCTTGCTATCCATACAAAGGCTGTATCTTCCTTGTCCGACTTTGCTTGCTATCCTTACAAGTCGTTACAAAGGCAATATCCTCCCTGTCAGACTTTGCTTCCTATCTTTGCAAAGGTTGTATCCTCCCTGTCCGACTTTGCTTGCTACCCTTATACAAAGGCTGCATCCTCCCCGTCCGACTTTGCTTGTTACCTTTATACAAAGGCTGCATCCTCCATGTCCGACTCTTCTTGCTATCTTTATACAAGTCGTTACACGGCGATATACTCCTTATCAGACTTTCCTTCCTATCCTTATTAGTTCTTACAAAGGCAGTATCCTCCCTGCGGGTTTGGTATGTAGAATAGGCCCAGAGCGCCTTACTTTATCTCGTATGAGACGTCTAACCTCCTAACCTGTTGCTCTGCGATGCATTTTGCTATGGTGTTCTAACTGAGAACGTATTACAGTTAGTGGTTTGTACATAGAACTGTGACCATGAATTTAACGCTTTAAACCTTTTCTTTTCAAACCAGTCTTGACGCTTGTTGAGATAAAGGTTCACAAAGGAAGAGAGCTACTCAAATTTAATTTCAGATTAATTCGTCCTGTTTATAATATTTACATCAACTAATTATAAGCCAGCCCTAATTTTAAAAAAATACGAAAAACAAATTCTCGCTCATAATTTCTCCATATGTATCAATGAATTTAAATTATAAAACGCGGTACTGTTCCGATGATATTTAACATGGCGTGTTGGGGATTTACTGGTCCGAAGCTGTAGCTTGTACCAATGGTTTGAACAAAAAAAAAGCTTTGAAGTTTTCTTGTTATACAGAAAATGATAATCCCTGTCAATCGCTTATGATGGTAGTCGTACCAGTTCATTTTTGACATAATAATTTGGCCATAGTTTTGAGTGTGTATGTGTGTGTCTGTGTGTGTGTGCGTGTGTGTGTGACACAATAATTTGGCCATAATTTTGATGATCTGGCGGTATTAATAGCAGTGCTAATGTATTTATCCTATTCGGCGTTATATGAGTTAGAATATTTTCATACCAATGGTTTATTGGGACCAAAATTTTGACGAAATAAATATTTACAATTTTCGAATTACTCCACGAATGTTCAATCTGGCATCATCTGATAACTGAGACGATTCCTAGTTTATATTGGATATGATATTATCCACAGCAGCGAATGCTTTACAAAGGGTTGAATTCATTCATAATTAACAAATTATGGTGCAATCCACACCATCCAGTAATAGCCAGATTATTGGCCATGTGTCGTATAAAGGCAAATATCGTATTAGGTAAGGCGCATTTGCCGAGCCCCCTTTCCTCCCCGACCCCCCTTTCATCCCCAACCCCGTCAATAGGTAAGAAAACTTGTCTCCATCCCTACAGTGAATTCCACTGTTTGGTTGTCAGTCTTCATCTACATTCATGTATTATTCTACCTTTCAGGAGATATATTTTTTCAAAAAAATCTAGCATCCAAATATGTATCAGGCTGGAATAATTGATAAGCTACCATTCCGAGTGGAGCACAGTTGACATATTTTAGATAACACGTGTGATAAGATGGATAATGACACTTGCTAAATCGCTCACTTTTCAAGTACACAACATCAGGCAGAAAAAAATAATCTGATACTGTCACAACGAATTCATCAGATATTTTAACCCACTATTCATTACAAGACAACAGGTCCAAGATACAGGTGTTGGATTTCGTTTTGACCTCATGAGTTAACAGTATTGGTAGTACTAAATATCAGTGGAGGAATGATGGTCGCAGATTTCAAGAACAAACTGTTCTTCGTCCATTATATTAAGAAACCGGTTGGAACCCTTCCTGTGGTCCAGAACATTCGGTTTATTCTGATTTTATCGCACAATTTTCCTTAAATTTTCAAATTCTATCCAAGTGTAGAAATTTCTCAAACATGTCTTGGAATATCTGATGAATGAATGCTAATACTTTGTTTGCAATAAATGCGCAGGACACCCACACCCACCCCCAAAAAACAACAAGAAAAGCAGTTTCAAATAAGCTTGTGAATCCATAAGGACTTCCTGATTGATTGAATGTCTGTGATGATGTAGTATTAATATTCTTTATAGCAAAATAATTGTGGCTCGGGGGAGGGGAAGGGAGAAAAAGAATTATATTTATAGCATATTCTGACTATTAGTTCTATACCTTTTATCTTTGGTATTGACGACTTCCATGTTTGCCTCTCTTACATCTTACTATTAAGAGATTTATAATCAAGAAAAAACCTTCAAGTTGCCAGCTCCTCTAAAGCTAAACTGGGTGTTCAATTAACATTGTTATGAAACCTGTTGATCCAAAATACAGTGACAACCATACTCTCCATTCATGTTTCAATAAATTACAAAAAATCTGTTGTGGTTAAATCGTGCATTCTCACAAAACTATAAAAGATGGATGGCTGTAAAAACTTGAATAGGAACAAGTTCATGTTCACAGGTCGCAGCATGATTTAGCAGTTTCTTTGGTATTCTACTACAACTGAAAGATAAGAATAACCAACTCTCAGTGGAAGAGCTAGACTGTGACCCGTGATCAACATACGCTAAGTTCAGCTTTGTGAATCAGGACGAGAATCAATCTACAATCTCCTGGGTGATTCTAAATGTCTTTCTTAACATCCACAAACACGTCTAGAGTTCAAGAGAGTTACAAGTCTTTCCAGTTCAGAAGAATGATCTTGCAACTTCAGTTTTGAAGGGGGGGGGGGGGGGGGGGGGGGGGCAGAGAACTATTTTTTAGAACAAAGGGTTATATTTAGTATGTGGTCAGCTAGGCATCAACAACATTAAGTAATGCATTAGAATGTCAAATGGTGCTGCCATAGCTCGTGGAGAATGAGACGCAAATACTATATAAAATCGTTGTATGTACAAATTAAGGTAGATATTTTATACACGTACAACAAGTAACAGTTTTTCCGTGTAGTTCAGATACGATGTAAATCTGTATAATATTGTTGAGAGTAAGTTAAACGCACTTCAACGCATAGTAACTATATAGTTATTAAGAATCTCAGGATAACACAAATGTATCTCTGCTGTGTCGTTAAATGTGTTTGTGTTAAATAAGGCAGTCAGAATGTGAATAAATGTGTCTGTGTTAAATATGGCAGTGACGGTGTGGTTAAATGTGTTTGTGTTAAATAAGGCGGCCAGAATGTGATTAAATGTGTCTGTATTGAATAAGGCAGTTTTTGTTTGTGTTGAATAAGGCGGCCAGAATGTGGTTAAATGTGTGTTGACTAAAGCGGTCAGAATATTATTAAATGTGTCTGTCTTGAATAAGGCAGCCATGGTGTGGTTAAATGTGTTTGTGTTGAATAAGACAGTCAGAATTGGTTAAACGTGTCAGTGTTGAATAAGGCAGTCACTGTGTGCTTAAATGTGTTTGTGTTGAATAAGGCGGCCAGAATGTGATTAAACGTGTCTATGTTGAATAAGGCAGTCACTGTGTTGTTAAATGTGTCTGTGTTGAATAAGGCAGTCACGGTGTGGTTAAATGTGTTTGCGTTGAATAAGACAGTCAGAATTGGTTAAATGTGTCTGTGTTGAATAAGGCAGTCACTGTGTGGTTAAATGTGTTTGTGTTGAATAAGGCGGTCAGAATGTAATTAAATGTTGTTTATGTTGAATAAGGCGGTCAGAATGTGACTAGGCGTGTCTGTATTGAATAAGGTAGTCACTGTGTCGTTAAATGTGTTTGTGTTAAATAAGGCAGTCAGAATGTGAATAAATGTGTTTGTGTTAAATAAGGCAGTCAGAATGTGAATAAATGTGTTTGTGTTAAATAAGGCGGTCAGAATGTGATTAAATGTGTCTGAACATCATGTTTGCAACTATTAATTGCAATTTTGTCAGAGAAGGTGACACTGAGTTAGGATAGCAAGAGATCTTTTGAAACGAACTATATGTATATGCCATCCGTTTAAGGAGATTACTCGTGCAGTCTATTCCCTAAGGGTGCAAGATTGAGAGTCAAAAATCCCCTTGCTGTCAGAACTGGGGGACAGACTAAATAATACACAAACCTTGGTGTCAAAACTGGGGGTTCAAATTCAAACTTTGAGGGTCTCTGCTGCACAAATGAAGTTAAAGTGAAATACTGTCATGTTGTCTGGATTTGCGCTACTTATTTTCCAACTTGTGAATATGGTCGCTTTTAAAATTGGGAAATATTTACGATTATGAACAGGTTTCATTGATTTAGAGCTTTGTTTAAACAGAAAAAGAAGAGTTAATCGTGGAATCGATGAGGTTGCCATGAACCATAATTTGTGAGACGTTTTTCTCATACGTTTTGTTTTTCTTTTGTCATCTAAGTTCGAGATTAATTGCCACGTACGCTCCAGGTTCCACTAACAGTTGTGCCATTGAAAAGGTGACTGAAGAAAGATACTGACGTGAGATATGATTTATTTATTGCCTATTCGTAACGACCCGAGAGCCATTAACTCGTCAAATTCTTGCTTACAGTGCATAGCATTGACATTTAAAGGAGTCTGTAACTTCAAAAAAATCTAGGTGTCAAAATAAGCCGCCTCCGTTACGTCGTTAATTTTCTACATGCACAAACAAAAACAGTTGTTAAAAGGCTCCTGACTTTGTTGATAAGTTCTTAAGGGACCTGATTTAGCTTAGGTTTCCTAAACTAGGATACAGTAGCCTCCATTAATATTGAGACTGGTCGAGCCTACGAAGAGATCCTATAGCTTTAATGGTGCAAGTCCACGTTACCAAGCAGTTTGTCTTTCTTCGAAGAAAATATGAGCATCTAAATGACATTGAACTTTTTGTTTCTGTGCGTCGCGCTCATTCAACTATAATGACGTATTCAAAATGCCGTCCCATTCTTTCGAATATTACGCTACAGTAGTTTAGAGGATGTTTAGTAGAGTTGTTTCTGGTGGGATCTTGCATTTGTCTTGCGCTGCAAAAAAAAAAACAAGGACACTTCGGCCTGTAATTGTATACATTGCTTTGAAACCGAGCCAAAATGTTGCGAATAAAAGGAACACCATGGTGTCAATCACACAACCTGCTCCATTGAGGGATATAGATCAAATTAGTACATCGCCAACGAAAAAAGGTAAGAGTACAAATATCAGCAAGAAGGTTACCTCGCCTCCACAAGTCCTTTGCTATATTTAGTGATGATATGAAACTTGGAGTCCCCCCAATACTGATATATCAAGCCACTTGAATAGCTTATATAGACTCGCTCAGGACCCGACTTTTTGGCAGGTATCTTTGTTTTATCTGCTTTGGGGTGGTTGCAACACCATTGCTTTTGATCTTTTGCCTCATGTTGCATATTTTATTTTGGTTGGTGTGGTTTGCTTTCTTGTGGCGTTTGGCAAACTTTATCCTGTCTGATACCCAGAATTTGCTCGACACTAAACAGCCATGATTTGTCCAATGCTCCGTTACACGTTATACATGTATACATATTAACGGAAAAATACTTACTCGTGCTGCCACCCCAAGGTCGATTTGTAGCCACTCGGAAGAAGACTTGTACTTCGCGCACCAGCCCAGTTTATTTGGTAGATACACCCTAGCATATTTTTCCCGACATCCTTTGTCCCATTCATACGGATAGACGGAGGAAGCAGTAATTTGCCAGTCTTCTATTTCACCCGTTATCAGACCCAATGGACCATTTGTTTCACACACTGAAATTAAATTTGCAATGTAGTTTAATGAGATACATCCTTAACATTCGTGAAACATTTTGAGTACAAAATGTTTACGTTATGAAGAAAACAAAAACCGCAGATTAAACAAAACTAAAATTACATTATATGACTTAACAAGCAGTGAGGAAAACAGTAGAATTTGAATGTTTTCTAAATACTGTAACCATATATATACACAGTGAATATTGTAACCATATCCACACTAAATATTGTAACCGTATACACACTAAATAGTGTAACCACCATATGCACACTAAATAGTGTAACCATATGCACACTAAATATTGTAACCATATGCACACTACTATATTAGTCAGCCACCCTCCCAGATTGTACCGTCCTATCGATTTTAAGAATGAAAAGCCCTATCGATTTTAAAAATGAAAAGCCCTATCAAGCATCAAGGATATTAAAAAGATGCTAAAAACCTAGTCATTGTATGAATTAATTTAAAATTCCTAACTTGGTTGTCTACAGGGGCCCTCTAACACTGTCGTCTGCTTCGTCTTTCAATCCAAATGGGATATTCTTCATCAAGACGGCCGCCATATTGCGTATAGGCGAGTCTATAATTTTCAGTCAACATGAGTGATAAAGTTCATCGTCTTCGGTATGCTCCGAATAATTCCGTGTAATTGGGAGTTTCGTCACTTTCAACGCTTGCCCTTTTATTTTGCGGAATTTTTGAGATCTATTCAATCAAAACATTGCAAACGACATATACCTTCTGTTTATGTGTATTCTAAGGAACATCACCCTTACTGAAAAAGGACTTTTCCATAAACCGGAAAAGGACAGTGTACAGGCGTTCGGTATTTTTTTCACACCGAAAACTCCATTCGGATTGAAACACAAACAAGATGACGGCGTTAGATAACACCTGGCGATAATCAGGTTAGAAATTATAAATTTATGGATGAAATGAATAAGTTTTGTGCATTTTGTATAACCGTGATACGTTTCATTTTTAAAATCGTTGGGGGTGGGGGGTGGGGGTGTTACAAACTGCCCGGAGGGTAGGCGAATACTATACAACATTCGACTGCAACTGCTAGTACTATTAATAACAACGATGAAATTCTGTAGTGATTACTGACAGGCGTTGTACCTTTGTGTTTTAAACTTTTAGTTTAGTAATTTAAACAGCTTTATCGTAACTTTAACTATGTTGAAGTGTACTAACGTATATAGTGCAAAGTAATGCAATGTTAGCTGATCGTTGCCTTAATTTAGGCCTAAAGACTTCTCATTATGCCAACATGTAAACCAATGCATTAACAGGGTTTTTTTTTTTTTTTTAGCTGCGTGGTTGGCTGCTCTATCACAATATAAACCAGTGTGAACTTTCAAATGGCAACCATTTTGATTCCAAATGCTTCTAAAGTAATAGCCTACTCTGACCAACTCATACACCGTGTCAACAAAAACAAACTAGTTTCTGTTTTCATTGTGGCCATTCGGAACAGTTCGGCATTCATCCAGTGCCTGCAACAATACTTCTCAAGGATACTTCAGTTAGAGGGACCTCAGTCTTGTCTGCGAAGACACCTTGGATGCTGTCATTTTGAATTTCAATTATGACGACGAAAGTGTCACGTGACTCGATCACGTGACTAAAGTCTATGTCACTGTGTATATGATAACTTCATTATTGATTACTTTTTTTTAAAAAAAAGACTAGACGGTTACTGTCAGTTAACAATATACTACTTAACCTGGATATGTTTAAATGTGGCGCTCTACAGTTTCGTATTTTGTATAGTTTGAATTTTAAAGAAAAGAATTTCCCCGGGTTTCCTGACTGGTTATCCTGATTATTTAAGAAAAAGACCTGGTATATCTTCGGTATTGTTCAAAGAACCTTTAATTCCTTTTATTTTGGTGTATGAATGATGGATGTAATATGGGTTATAATGTATACAGCTTGGCCTTACTCCAGATGTACACCTTCCAAAAAACTGCTAGCTCTACTGTGTCATTTTCACTTCCTGAACTTCAGACGTAAATTGTAAAAAAAGAAAAAAAAGAGCCGATACCTTTTTTATACATTTTATATATGTTTGGTAATTCATTCATTGCACTTTCAGAATCTGGCATTGTCTAGTCTGGCAAAATTCATTTTCCCTATTTTAATAGGTGCTAAAGATAGTGTACTTTGAGACTAATTCAGGCTGACTTTTTAGCAAAAGGGAGCAGTCAATTTAGTTAGCTCTGTGCTTAAATCATGTACAATTTCCACAAGTACAGTATCTATAGATATGTTAGCCACATTACATCAAGGTAGCATAGAGGTATGCCAACATTCTCTACACTGTGCACGTTTCAAATGCAAACAATTTCACCTTACATACGTCACTCTCTCAAAAGTACATAATAACTGGTGAGCGCCCCTATAAAGACCTGTTACATAGACAATTTACACCTAGGAAACATCACAAGTTGTTTACTACTTTGTTGGGCACGAAATGTG
>JAECUM010018868.1:0-22581 GCA_016617855.1 Megalonaias nervosa
TTATTTACTCATCACCAGTCAGCGGATATACAAGATTTCAGTATATATTGTAATGTACCATATTTTAACCTACTAACCAGCGCTAGAACCCTGTGCGAGGAAATGCTTCACATTCCGCTAACATGGAAATTCCCAGTGACATGTTGAGTTGAATGATCTACTACGCTGCTAAAAATGTATTTTAGGTATACATGGCTACATTGAAACATACACCTGTCCACACGCAGTTTGTGTTTAAAAACTTTTAAAATCCCTCAATTAGTTCAATAACAGCACATCTGTAATTTTTTATTTAAAGCTTTATCAGCTGAGGAGGCCCATGGATAATATTATAACTGATTAAAGTATTTTTTGCACCCCACATACAGCACTAACAAGCCTATGTTTAAACTGACTACCAGTTATACTCCTGCCCTGTTAAGCAGACATGCACACATGACACAACAGGCGTGGTTTGTGTTTTATATCCTTGGATACTGATAGTACACGGTGAAAAATTATAAATTCTCTATCTGTTTAGTCTTACACTGATAGCAAAACACTGTGAGGAATTATAAATGTTCTGTCAGGCTGTCAATTTAGTATTAAACTAATAGTACAATACTGTGAGAAATTATAAATTCACAGCCTGTCTCCTTAGTCTTATGTAAATGTGTGGATATTGAAACACTGAAAAATTATAAATTCTCTGTCTGACTAAATGGTTAATGTTATTGATTTGTTGTAAATAACACCGCTGGTATCCTTTATATATTTATTCCAAAAAATATAATCATCAGTGATGTGATAGTAAAGAGGTTAAGGCGGATGACACTATTCATTCCATGGTCGCCTTGTGAAACTTCGTTCGGGTTCGAATCCATGCGACGGACAATACTTGTCAGCATTTGTATAAAAACATTATTATAATTGGGTGGGGACAGCTGCAATCGGCTGAGATGTTGAAATAGGAATCAACGGGTAATTGTAACGAATACAACTTGACCCAGGTGAACTTGACTGCCCTATCCAACCCACTAAGAGTGTTCGTTTTGCACCCATGGATTCACCTTGGGGCGTGTGCCTGATTACAAATTAACAATTTTAACATTAAATAAATATTAATAAATAATTACCGGTGAAATAGTATATGAAACATCCAGCTGGTTTTGGTCATCTCCTTTTGCTAATTAATTAAATAAATTTATGTTTTTCTTTTTTTTTTTTGCACCATGAGACCACATCTGGGCCTTAATTCTTGTTATGCTTCAGTGATACAGTTGGCCCGTGTTGATTTCAAAACACAATCAGACTTGCATACATGGCCCGGATCGGCTTTTGGTAATTAAGAAATCAATATTTTCTTTAAGGCCCCGATGCTATTAACGGACCTTTAAAAACACATAAGCAGAATCATATTAACCATCGTGGAATTTCTTTACCTAACATATATCACCAAGGATTGATTATGGGGTCAATACAAGGCTCTGATCGGCATTTCTGATACAAGTATGTGCCCCTCCACACCCCATTTTGTAGAAAGCTTGATTTTCAAAATGATCGCTTCCCCATCCCCCCTCAACTAGGTCTGTTCACCCTGCCCCCCTGCTGTTACACATGTAGTTAAAATTTAACAAGTGCGAATATTCAGCCTTGTAACTGGGTCATTACATGATTTGCAAATTCAGAATTTGCTCATTTTAAAAAAAAAAATTAAACAAAAGTGACTGTCAACTGGAATTTAATGGTCTAAACCTAAAGGTTCATACGTTGATTCAGATTTCTTTGAATAAAGTAAAAGTTAAAACATACTACAAAATAAGTCAATCAACCTTTCTAAATGTATAGAATAGACAAGACATTTTTTATGGACTTTAAGATCACTTGATTCTTGAAATAGTATATGATTGTAAATCACGCATGACATGTCAGTCTTTCTGTGGATGGCCATCATCCACTGACTGTTCAAATTTCAATCAGTTAACCTTCTCTTGTTATTAACTGGATCATAATTTGAGCTACATGTATTATGTGCAACGCACCAAGTCATTTATGTGATTGAAACGCACCTTTGTGAAGCTGAAATACACATCTTCTGGTGCTAACATTTAAAACAGTATTTACAATGGTAACTGCTTTTATTTCTGTTGAACATCCACTGAAGCCAAGTCTTTATTAGGGAAAGTCCGTTTAAGTTTCTAATGGGGGACGGGGCGGAATACTAGAAAACTATTGTCTTATTCTGATTTGTGGTATAAAAAGGACACTATGCCATTCCTTTCTCTACTTGAAACAACTTACTGTGTGATGAATGAAATAAAACAAAAAAATACCAGTCAGAAATAATTTTAGCTCCTTACAATTAAAAGGCAAGTCCCATACAGTACATGTGCATTCAAAATTGAACTAGTTGGTAGTTGTTTACATGTATAGTCAATCCTGTAACGGGGCCATTACTGCTAAAGGACTAAGCATGTGGTTTAGATTTAAGAGTAAATTCAGTTTTTAAAAAAAATATTTTTGTTGTTTGTGTTTTTAAACAAGCTGCTACTATCTGGAATTTAATTTTCCATACCTCAGAGTATTACTTTTCACATTTAAACAGTAGGATAAATTTACACTGTTCAAGAGAAGCTCAACAAGGTGGCCCTCTCGTCAAGACAGCGTGAAAGTTTTCTGAATGTACAAAATACACAAGACTTTTCAAATTAATTTCTATTGTCCATATATATAATCAAACTAACACCACTGACTGGTGAAATGGTACTTGATTGTTAATCCCTCATGACGAATCAATCTTTCCATGGGTGATTTTCATTGATCGGCTGTTCAAATGTCAATCAATAATACTGATCAGCTGCTACACAGTGGAGATGCCATTGGCAATCCAGCCAAAGCCCTGTGGTGATTTGTTAGTATCTTATTGCTCCGTTGCAGGGTGCAAAGTGGAGGGATTAAGTCCTCCACAGCGTTGTGTGGGTTTCAGAAAATACATGCGTGCTGTACTGCACATAATTAGTCAGGACAGCACACTACAACCAACAATAGTTCGCTGCCAATTTGAGTGCCACAATAACAGTCTCATTAGCACATTGCAACTAACACTGGATTGCTGACAAATGGTATTGCTGCCTGGTTGTGGATGTTACATAAATATGGTCAGGTTAAAAAATATGACTACTAGCTAGAATGAACAAGATTCATTATCACCACTGTTTGTAGATAATGACTTAAAATGACCTACTGGTAGCATAAAGTTGCAAAGCTTTTCAAGTGATCTCCTTTTCCCAAAAGTATATGGAAAAGCAATGTATAGTGTGCAGCCAAGTACTTTTTGCTTAACTGTATTACTGTTCATGGAGATAAAGGATGATCTTACTTTGATTTTACATCCATTTTATTGGCCATATTAAGCAAAAGTCTTCCAACTGCCAAACCATGCTCAATGTCAGCTGCTGAAATATGAACAATTAGTTTATCACATGATAAAATCTTTGTGCTCTGATTGGCTAACTAGTAGGATCTAATTTAGGATATTATGCATTTCCCCATGGCTGAGATGTTTTACTTCATTACTAAAATTAACTTAACCATAATTACTGCAACATGCCAATATGACATAATGTTACAAGGTGAGATGATGAGATTTGACATCTCCACACTTCTTATTGTTTTTGGTTATCATTATCGAGGAGATGATCGACCACGGTGTTATTTCCCAGACTGAGTAAATAATAATACAGAATATGAAATTAATGGATGGAATGACAGAAATCTGAGCAGAGATATAGAATAGAACATGAGCCCCCATATGTAAGATAAAACATTTTAATCAATTACATAAACATAAATGGAATTGAACATGACATTTGAATGATTCACTTTCTCTTAGAAACCGAGTTACAAAATTTATGTGAAATTTAATTAGCCATTCCGTTATACTGATAGAAACATTTCATCATATAATAAAGTGACTGATCAAACTCAAATTGCCAGAATGTTGGCATCACCTGGTTGCTTCCGGTCTTTTCCCAAATCACTGCTGGTTAAAGGATGGCATTGCGGCATTTCTTTACTTCTCTCCCTCTTCCTCTAACCATTTTGGGTCATCAACCTCTTGGTTACAGACTGTCTTCTTTTACGGGGGCCCCGAGTGGTCTAAAGCGCTCTCCGTTACGGATCACTGCCATCTCACCCCTGTCTGCGTGGGTTCGAGTCTCGGATTCGGCCAATGTGGATATGTGAGAAAGCTTGCCAGTAGCTTCTCGTGGGTCGGTGATTCATTTCGGGGGTTTTCCGGGTTCTTCCTCCACCATTAATACTGGCCGTCATGTATAGCCTATCGTGTGCTGAAAAATGTCGTTAAACCCCAAAACAACAACTGTCTTCTTTTCCCATTGTGCCGTATATGTATGGAGCTATTTTTTTCCTTCAAATAAAAATATAATACCCGACCTTGCGTTCGATCCCGGGCCGAGTCATACCAAAGACTTACAAAAATGCTACTAACAGCTGTCTCGCTTGGCGCTCAGCATTAAGAGGTTAGTGTTAGGACTGGTCGGCCTGGTGTCAGGATAATGTGATTGGGTGGGACATCATGCTACATGTCTGCAGCATGATGTCCCAGTGCTAGATATCATTATAAACTGTCACACTGCACACATCGTAGCGATATGACTGAAAAATTGTTAAAGCTGCGTTAAAAATCCAAATCACTTCACATCACATCACATAATACCCGACCTAAACACGAGTCAGTGTTTTTTTTTTTTTCTCCTGGATCGCACAATATTCCCACTCTTTTTATGTCAGATATCATTTATCATAATTCAACTGAACTAAGCTATCATTATTTAGCAAACAATTCACATTCACAAGCCGATTACAGTACTATAAATTAATCTCTTTTTGAGCTGATATTCAGATTCCTCTGGAACATGACTTAATTAGGCCTCTTGCTAACTATTACTGCACCCCTGTAGGCTGTACATCACTAGCTGACGATATCGGTTAACATGTGCCCCTAATACTAACACCATTGGTTCTTGATTGAAAAGAATTAACTGCTTAATTACTAAGCTAATCAATGGATTTCACTCCTTGACCAAAATAAGTTACTTTGCTAATTAGTAATTCATTGACAAAGACATATTAAGATCAATTCATACATACAACACATCATTTAAGAAAGATAATTTACTTTTCACAATTTTTATCAGAAGAAATGCATGAAATTCCTACAATTCATGATTTCTGTTACAATTACAAAACCACTAAATCTGAACTCATCCATACCAACTAAATGTTGAATGGCATTCTTACAACATTGGAATCATATAACATTCCAGACCACTAATGCACAATTATTCTCTAAACTGAAGAACAAATGTTACGTATGAAGTTAAAACGAATAAATTCAACAAATAATTACAAATTTACATCAATGAACATGCTGTATGCAATTTAGACAACACCTTTGTGCCTTCTCTAGCACTTGCTCACTTATCATCTGAGAATTCCCTCTGTCCTTCTCTGCTTCTGAGTCTCTCCATTTTCCTTGGATAATCTATTTAACGAGAGAAATTACACATAAATTTCCTCACAGTTAAATTCTGGCTTTCCTCAGAACTTAGACTGCCTAATTTCACGAGGGGAATTTCTTAAAACGTTGAATTCCGCCTGTGACCATACACACCCTCATTCACATTAGCCAATCAGGATTACTTCTCTAACTGCCAAAAACTATTAACACTTCCACTGAAGTCAAAATAATTATCTCTAGACTACTTGTATTAATAACCATTCAGAAAATATCATTCTATCACACCTGTTTCAAATGGCCCAAGACTTCCTAAACTTTTGCTCTGGTTTATCTTAGCTCTTGTCATTTTCCACTTCTTGAACTTATGTTAACATTGCTCTCTATCTGTCTCTAACTGTTAACCTGTAATTGTAGGTTATTCTCCTCCCCTGGCCACACTTTCAGTGATATAACACTTATTGCAATTGCTCTCAACCCCAACTGGAGTACCGAAACGAAGAAAGAAAAAGGAATCTTACTTAATTCTCCGCCTTAGAACATTGAAACCAATCGGATTAAACCAATAAGTCGAGACAAAGAGAGCCATGCACAAATGAAATTATTTTTTGCAGCCGACACATTTTCTTTTAAATAAATCTCTAAATTTGCTTAATAGCATATAATTACTACTATGACAATGAAATATCCGGGATATAATTTGCGCATAAATAAATTTACATCAAACAACAGATAAAATTGTTTCCAGCATCCGCAACAAGTTGAAATAAAAAGTTGAATATAATAAATTTAAAGGTTTAATTCCTGTAGAAACAGCCATGTAAAGTTTTGCAAATACATTTTTGTGTTTCATTTGTTTGTCTTGTCTATGTTTTGTATTTGCGTTTGAAAAAGACTTATTAAGAGTCGAAAGTGCTCAGGCTAGTTAGATACTAGTTTTGCACTGTTCGTTGTCAGTTTATTGCATTGTGTGTGTGTGTGTGTGTGTGTGTGTGTGTGTGTGTGTGTGTATATATATATATATATATATATATATATAGAGAGAGAGAGAGAGAGAGAGAGAGAGAGAGAGAGAGAGAATGGAAGTTTTCTCAGAGTATACGAGAATAAACTGTGAATAAGTGTGTATATGATTAGATGGAAAATGCAATGTGAAATAGTGCTATACTATCCAGAAATTCAAATATAAAGTCCAGCGCGCAATCTGTAGTAATCAATACTTAGATATCAACTATCCAACACTCGATGTATATCGTCCAACGCTCTTTGCAATGCGAAATATTTCAACAGCAGCAGGAGTACGACGTGGATGTGGAGACGGGTCGGGAGAGTTGTAACGGAAGATGTCATGTCCATGGATTGTACAGAGTCATGGCCACCTATATCTCCTAGAGCAGACAAACTATTCAAGGATTCCAAAATCAAATAAAACCTATGGATTTCTCATAAAAAATGCATGCATCTGTGAATGCTTGAAGATCTTGTTGATACTAAGGAACGAATCAAGAAAAAGATTCATTTAAATCATCCTTGGTATGTTCTCTTTGCATAAGAATCAAAATGAAATTTAAAATCTCATTGACACGTCTCCGTCTCTAGCATTTTTTTTACTGACTTTCACTTTTGAATTTCTTTACTGGGATGGGTTCCTTTGGCCTGCCTCGCCTTCTTGAATTTCTTCACAGGTATGTATTCACCTTTTTTACTTCTTCTGACGAACGCATCTTCTCTTCGTTCTCTTGTCAATAAGCCCTTCTGAAAATAAATGCCATTTTTCTTGCTATTGATAGCAAGTACATTTGGTTTCATATCTTTTTCTCCTGTCTTAGGGGTTCTCTTTTGACACTGAGAACTTTCTAGAGCCAAATGCCCTTTCTTGTGACAAACATAACTATCTTTACTTTTACCTCGAGTGGAGTAGTCCGAAGTTTTGTTACAAAAGTACTTTTGAATGACTGTAAAATTCTGACGCGAAGTGCAATCCAGAGTGTTAAATAATATGTGTTAAGATAGCTATGCTGTTTAGAACTTAGGAACATACATTGGTTTATATAGATGTTATACTTAAATCCTGCTGAAATAAATGCTGTATATTAACCGCAATGTCAAAGGCATGTAAGCTTTACCTTTCAGGCTTGTGCGAACAGTGTTAAGGAGTTTGTCAAGTAAAAGTACATATACTTTAATGTACTCAAATATTCACTAAGTGAAACTTAAACAAATAGTTTCTCATTTTCTTCGATGTCCATTTATAATGTTGAACCGAATAACATCCTAAACAATTCCATCAAAACATTCATGCAAATTTGCATGGCAAACAAACTTTACCATATCTTTTGGTTCATTCAGTCTTTATCTGTTGGTACAGTACATGCAATTTGTTGAGTAAAAGTGCATAGTAGGGATCGTGTTGGATATAGGCAAAGATCTGTCATTTTGCTTGGGTTCCCGGTTGTCCTTTAGAGGTGGTGATATTATGGATCTCCAACTACTTGCTTTCTAGAGGCTTTATTCTTTAATAAAATTTTAAAGGATCAACAACTCTACGTTTTGCTTCTACCAGTATTAGTACTGAGGCTGACTTCTGAAAACAAATGCCCTTTGGAAATTGCTTGTTAAACTCTCAATGACTGATTCCTATTTTGCTGGTGTTTTTCTTTGGTAATATACCAACTTTTACTGTTTCCGGTATGAAAGAAAAACCACTGTGTTCGGTTAGAAGAAGTATGTGTAAACGTTTTGTCCTGTTCTATTTGTTCTACTGAATGTGTACATATAAATAGCGAAATATTGCAAAACCCTTGTTTTCCGAGTTTCTTTGAAAGTCTTTTTCTGCATTGATTGGAATTAATTTGGAACTACTCGAGGTATTTACCTTTTGAAATAATCCGAGTTACTCGAGATATTTAAGTTTTGAAATAATTCCGGTGACGTAAATGTGAACAATCGTATTAATATTCATGAGTTCTGATCGTGTTGCAGAAGAAGTACTAGATTTTATAAATATTATCATAATCTCTAACAAAGCAAAACAACGGTAATTATGTTGCAAATTTTAAGTAGATGCGGAAGATTGTGCTTCACATACTAGTAGCAATTTGAATAATTTTAGCACCATTACAAATTCACATATATGGGAGTTCAATAAGGTTTAAATATCGTCAACAACATGATAGGACCATGTTGAGTAAGGACCATTTTCTGCCCCCCCCCCCTCCAAATGTCCTAATATGATGTATACTGTACGTGTAAGATGGTTGGCATTTATTTCTGACATCCGTTTTGTGTTCACGTGCCTGTTGCAATTGTTCCAGTGTATCGAAACACAATCAACAAAGACATGAAAGGTAGTCATCTTTTCCACATAATTCTCACAGATACTGCTTTACCACGAACTATATACTCAGTTTAAAAGTTGCAATATGCATTTGTATCATTTACGTTTAACTTCTAAAACTATTCCAAAATAATCCACCGTAGACAATAAAAAAGAATATCTATTTTATACGTCAACTGAAAACTATGTGTAAATTACATTGATAAAAACGGTACTTAACCATGATATATAAAAGTGTTCCTTAACGTAATAGTACTGGGGCCCATTAGATTCTTCCCCGAATATATTAGTTTGTTACCTTCACTGGAAATGACAAGTGTTCTTTATATATTTATGGATTTTTATCCTTTATGATTTTAGCAATATAACACATACACAAACTATTGTTTCAATCTTTAGAAGAAAAAAAAAATATCTAAATACCTTGACTTCTATACTATTGACATTTCCTCTAGTCAATCTATATTATGTTTATAAACTTTGCATTTATTTGCATATTAATGCGAATGCCAAGCCATATTTGATATCCGTTACACCAGCATACCTGTTGCATTTTTTGTGATGTGATGTGATGTGATTATGATTTTTAACGTAGCTTTAACAATTTTTTCAGTCATATCGCTACGATGTCTGCAGTGTGGCAGTTTATAGTGATGTCTAACACTGGGGCATCATGCCGCAGACTTGTAGCATGATGTCCCACCCAGTCACATTATCCTCACACCAGGTCGACCAGTCCTAACACTAACCTCTTAATGCTGAGCGGGAAGCGAGGCAGCTGTTAGTACCATTTTGTAAGTCTTTGGTATGACTAGACAGGGGATCGAACCCACGACCTCCCGCATCCGAGGCGAACGCTCTAACCACTAGGCCACCGGAGCGGTTTTTTTGTGAAAGATGAATGGTAAAGTGAAAACGGAAAAAATGATTATGTATTGTTTCGTTTTGGCGAGCACCGTTCATTAATACGCCAAAGAAGAGCAATAGTCAATTTCAAATTCTAAATACTTGATCACGTGATATTATTCACCTTTCATAAATGCTCCACCGAGTCCATATCTAAGTTTAGTTAAAATAACTGCAAAAAATGCAAATATCTATGATACATACCGCAACATTGATTTTCTAAGAGTTTTAAATAAAATTAAAAAATTAAATCTACTCTTGACAGAACTGGCAAGTGTATTATTACCAACTTTATTCTTCCGTAAAGATATAATATCGTCATTGATAAGAAGAAAAATACATCAACAATTTAATGAACTTCTGAATAATGTGAAATACTTTTTGGAAATAATAACATCGGACGATTTTGTGCATATGTCCGTCTCGCGTAATAGAACCACAATAACGAACTAACAATTCCATGTTGCAACAACGTTGCAGTAAGGTTTTATCAACGTTGTCATATAACGTTGTAGCAACGTGATTTGGTAAATTTGCTGCAATATTGCTACAACGTTGTTATTTAACGTTATTAAATAACCTTCCTTCAACATTCTCACAACATTCATGCTGCTTGTGTTTCTGAAACATATATTCGCCACTGCTGGCAAGAATGTCCAAATTTACAACATTAGAAAAATTTCAACATTACCATCCTTACTGGAAGTTGCGTTAGCAGGAATTTCAAGACTGCCATTGTCACCGTTTCAGTAGTCAGTTCTGCACCATTTTAATGTTCGACAAACCAAACATCACCAGTCATTTGACCATAATAATAATAATAGGAGTAGCGATAAGATCCCAGGGTACACAAATTTGCCTCTGCATGCAATAATGCGTTACAACTCTCACAAATTAGTTCAGTCGCACATATAAAATGCCCTCTGCACAATATAGAATTTTTATTTATCTGTTCATACACTTGAAAGGAATCTTAAACAAAATAGTAAGGATACTTATTGAATAAAAATACATACGTTCATTTTGAAGTATGCAATCAGTTTCAGTGCAAGTGTTCAGGTGTTCTAACAAGGTCTATATGCAAACATTGCTTTCTGTTCATTGTATGAAATCCTTTTGTTGGGAACTTTTCCTAACAGGCTTTACAGCAGGGCCTTCCATTAGATTTAAATGGAGCAGGTGAGTTGACAAAGTAGGCGGGGGTTTTCGGGGACCTACTCCAATGGGGATAATCATTTTTTTTTTTTAAAGTAGCAGGGTGTAAAGTAAAAGTAGACAGGTAAATCACACGACTTTTGCCTGATAAGGAATCCCCTGCATTTACAGCCTAAAGGTTCAGACATTTGTTTTTAAGAATCAAACATGAAAAAAGGAAACAATACACCATATATTTTAATTTTACTTTTTGTTTATTTTCTAGATTTAATTAAGATTAGGAAACAGAATCAGACTTCTCCTCCACTGTAAAGTTTATATGTTTCTTCTTCTGCTCAGGCACCTGCAAATTAAAAAATAATTTGAATGCTTCAACAGTCATATATCATCTCAGAACTGCTTACATATTAAGAAGTCACATTAACTAGCGTTATGAAACTTCATGAAACTTTCTTCACTGCACTTGTGCTTCCCTTAATATTGTTAAGCCAAGTTACAAGGTCATTTTGCACTTGTCATTTCAGGCAAGTGGATAGTGAACTCGATTTGCGCAAAGATGAATTTATTTTGTCCAAATATTTCATTTGAATAAAAATTTCAAGTGGAAGCACTTGCCCGATCAGACAAGATGGATGTAAATTTTAGTTAGCTGTACTCAACCTTCGATATTCCTGGGAACTATGATAACCTGATTTTGTTTGCAATTTAGAAATGCTTCCGCTTTGCAAATGTCATGCTTTAAAAAACAAAATTGAATCCAATATTGATGAAATAAGAGTTAAATGGCTAACCTTGTAATTTTATCCCTCCGCGTTGGTTGGGTGCATATTTGAGGGTCTCCGATATGGCCTCTTCAATTTCATTTGCTTTCGCTTTGCCATTATTTTTCAAGCAAGCTTCTTCAAGAGTAACACAATGTTTTAAAATAAGTTTCACAACAAAGGATGCATTGCATTTTTCTAAATACCAGCAATAATCAATGGAGTATTTATAAAACACTTACGTTGAAATGTGGTCTCAAGTTGTTTCATATACATGTAATTGCAGTAAGTGTTTGCAGAAACATGTAGTACTTTATCCGTTCATTCAAAAATCTCTGGCGAGTCATGTTAAAACCAGGCCATTGAAATCAAGTCATACTTGTCAAAACCCGGCATATCACAAGCTCTTGACATGCTTTTTTCCCTTTACGTCCCTTTAGGCTATACTAAGACCAGTATTTTTGTTACTAGCTTTTTCATCATCCTGCTGACACAATCCCCAATATTATACCCGCCAAGGGAGCTCAAGTAGTATATATTAAAATAATAATAATAATAATAATAATAATAATGTGACAAAATATGCTTTAACACTGTTTTTGTTTTGCCATGGTTTTGTATGCAAATTTGTTTGCTCTAACTTAACACAATTTGCCAACACCAACTATGCAACACAATGTACTAACAGCAATTATAAAACAAATTAACCACCGTGAATCATTTAACTTCATAAATGACATTCACTGTAAAATTGAATTAAAATAGCCCAAAAATATGTAATAGTATATCTGTATTAAAAGACATGTACATGTTCATCTCTAAACATGTTATGGCCTACATCCGTAAAACTTAATAGCTAACCACTACATGTTCTCCCCCCCCCCCAATAATTCTGCAGGCACCCCTGCACTTGTACGATGCATATTGAGGTTCAGAACAGCTAATATTGGTTATATACACGATAACAGTTTTATTTGAGAAAAGAAGACCCCAAATTACCATCTTCTTGGAGAGTTCAGGATTCTCATCCAACCTCTGGCAAAGGCCCTCTAGTTCCTCTACTGAATCCAATGGCTTTGAAAGAATTTCTTCTGTATATTCTGTTTCTGGACCTTGTGTATTAACTAAAACTTTCCTTAGGAGGGCCAGCTGCTCCTGCTGATTCTCAATAATTGAGACCAGTTTCATAAGTACACTGAGCTGGAAATCTAAGAGATTTATGATACGATAAGCATCTGTTTTGAAAGATCAAAATCATTACTGTTAACTACTTTTAAAGATCTGTACAGTGAACATGGGTCTAGCAATGAAAAATATTTAGGAAATGAAGTACATGCTTTTTGTACAATTTATTTGAAAAGAAGTAAAACTTACTGTCGCTGGAATCCTGTATTTTTTTTTTACTCCCTGGACGTGTTGTTTCACTACTGGTGTCTGTAAAGTTTGCATTCAATGTAGATGGTTTTGGCGTCAGACTTAGAGATGACAATAGTGTACCTAAGAAAGGAAAATAAAAAAACCAATGGAATGATGAACAGAGTGGACACATCAATGAAAAATGAACACATTGTAAATATTGTTCATATGTACAATTAAATCTTGTACAGTATGTTTTATGACCTATAATTTAACTAATTACACATCTCACAATGTTCAGAAATAACAGTGTCTAAGCAACAAAAACGTATGCTTTCATGTCATAATCTTTCATTTCCAAACCAATTTTGATACTGATTCAATGTATATGACCTTAGTATTGAACACTAACATTTATAATGTCTACAAGATGACAAGACTATGATCAACTGAAGTGACAACTCACCAACAAGTCAACATCTGTATTACTTGTTTCATTATTTTCATGTACATTTTTCCCATCCTCAATACTTACTACTTATACAGGAGCTGGCAGAGAGAAATCGTTCTATTCTCCGCTCGAGAGTGGATGAGGATGGCGATGGTGTTGTCCTTCTGGATGCAGTGAAATATAAACAAAATAATCATTAGTCATTAATTGCAGTAAAAAAGAAACAAAGAAATCAGCCTGGATTTTTTGGCATGTACACTAAATGCATACTGGTCACAATGACTTTTGCATATTAGGCAGTGATACAATATATCACAAAATGTATTCATTTTTAATAAAAGATATAATTTTATATATTTACAGCATGAATAAGTACTCCTAAACACATCTTGTTGAAGAGACACATAAATAGATGAAATTTATACATACTTTGGACAATGGATTCCCAATTTTGGCATGGTATAAAAGCAATTGATAAAAAGAGACCGGATAAACTAAATAGAACATACCAGCTGGGAAAGAGGAAATCTTGGAGTCTGCAAAATACTCTTCCATTTCAGAAGGTTTTGGAAGAGATGGCTGGCCGGAAAGAGTAGAATGTTTTGACAATGTTTCCACTTGAGGCTTTCGTCTTTTTATTGCTCTTCGTCTTCATCTTCATCTGAAATATTAATGAGAACATGTAAATACTGTGTGAGTTCTTGATTACATTGAATCCTTGTGACATACATGGTATGCAGAACAATCGCTAATAATATCCACCACTTTTTAATCAAGCTGATGAATTTTCACCATGAAATGCACCAGATTGCAGTGAATAATTCTGAATTAAAGACAAAATAGTGTACAGAAATGTGCAATAAATGACGCCGAGCTCCAGACAAAACAAATATATGTGATTTATCTTGGTTTCATGATTACTCTCCTTGTGCTATGCACTTTACCAATGCAAATTACATTGAAGTTTGAATTAAATGGTAGAATCAAGATATGTATATCAAAAGATTACTAATCTTCAGCTTTCCAATTAATGCTAAACACAAGTATCAAGTCATGGATTTAGTCTCCCCCCATCAATAAATGCATTATTGAGTAATCTTCAAATATTTAGCTTGGATACATATTTTTTAAAATCGGTAACCACAGCAAGCCATAACTAAAACAATGGAATTTTGTTTTCTGATCATAAAAGTATATTGGACGCCATCCATGATGTATGTATAAACAGTAGTTAAGCCTTCTGCAATGAGTCTTTTTACATTAACAAGAATATTTATTTCATTTACATAAAGGCAGACCAGTATTGCAGACTTGACTGATGATCCCTTAACATCTTCAAGATTCTTTTCATTAACAATACCACAGTGTCAAGCATCACACTATAAAGAAGCAAGTAAAGGCTAGATAATTCTCCAGCATATACTGACCATCACCATTCTCCTCGTCAGACCAATTTATGTAGCCCTGAGGTCTTTTTATTTGGTCTGGGTTTGTGCTCCTCGTCCAATTCAACATTAAATGTCTCTTCTGCTTGTTTGGCTTCAAGTAATGCCTTCTGATAACATTCTGAATTAAAAAGTCCTACAGTTATTTACATGGTGCCGACATCATTGTGTTATTTCATGAATATTGTGCCTACCGTGAAAGGCTATATAAGTTGTTTAATATTGCCATATTTGTACTTAAAAAACCAAACCACTTTCCAGGAAGTTTAATTTTTCAAATTCTTGCTTAAGAGAACTTCAAGTGCAAAAGTAAATGCCAAAGTACTTATATACCTTATAAATCTGAAATTACTGTCTTAGAAGAAACACAATTAAATTTCTCATTTATATCTTACCTGCTGTGACAAAGATCCTGACTTTGTATTTTGTCCATTTTTTCTTATCTGGCAGTTCGCCCTTTTTTACACGCTGAGCAGCATTAAACCTGGGTCAATAGCTGTACAAACCCGAAAATATACAGTAGCAAATAATAGCCAGCTTACCCATCATCTGTTACACTGTATAGAGAGCCACCGTTGCTCAATTGGTACAGCACTGGACTCGTAATACAAGGGTCACAGGTTATATACCTGACCATGTCATAGAGTCCCTCTGAGTGTCCTTGGAAAAGGCACATTCAAGTTCCTCAGCATGATATAGTCAAGAATATAGTAAATCATATAAAAGGTCTAGATATCATTAATAGCAACAAAATCAATGCAATTACACTTTTTCATAGGAAACTGACCCACAATTCATTGAAATGATATTGGTTTTGTTTTTGTTTTAAATATCTTGAAATACATGAAAGTATGTTTCTACATCTGGAACACACATAAATAATATATATGTAACAGTGTTCAAAAGTACTGGTAAATATCCATACCTGATTAGTATTTTCAATCCATGACTTGGCAACAACTTCCACTACTACCTTTTCTTCAAGGAATTCTATCACAGCATATTCTATGTCGCTCATCCTGTTTGAAAAATAAAGCAACAATTTGTAAAACAGTGATACTAATATGCTATGTGCGGCTTTCCTGGCTCACATGCTTCAACAGGCAATCTTATGTAGCTAATGTTAATGTTAAACATTAGGTATACATTAAGTCTGAACACAGCATGCAATTAAAAATCTGTTGATTTAATGTAGTAATTTCAAGTCAAAAATATGTTTAGAAAATATGTTTCTTCAAATAACATGCCGTGTTAGCACTTATCTGTAAAAATGTTTACTCACAGGAATACTCATATAATGTTAAACACAGAACTAACCATTCACTTGCTAGCTACAATTCATGCAGAATTGCCAAGAATAATATTTCGGAGCCATGCTTTTTGGTCACCATGATGGCTTTCCTCTCCAAGCACCTTTCAGATAGCATTTTCATGTGAGAAAGTCTTGCATGAACATGATATATTCCAGTGGTTCCTGAATCGCATGGCTGCAGGAACAGTGGCTGTGATCTCTCATAAACTCGGCAAGCAACTTTCTGTTGTGTTTTTCATCCTCTTCATGTGTAACAGCAACGACTTCACAACATGAAGAATTGCTGATTATGTAAGCATTACCTGGCCTCTGAACTGAAATTGTAGTGTGACTCTGCCCGTGGATGGTATCAAAGTTATCTAGCGCCCCAAGCCTCTTGACAATCTGAGCTAGTGGATTTTTCCCTGAACAAACCATTCTCGTCAAGTGATGAAGGTAGTTTTCAAACTGGAAAGCACTACATTTATCTAGACTGCCATACGCTTCCACATCAGAAGCAAGGTGAATCATGCTGTGGACATTGTAAACAAGAAATTCTTGTCCATACAAATTACTCCCTTGTACAAGAAAATACTTCAACAATTCATCTGCATATTCTTTGTGACGATTTGCAAGTCCTGGGCAAACAAGAATCGATAATGCCACACTGAATGTCAGAAAATGTTCAAACAAATCTGGTCTTAGAATGTCTTTCAGAACAGGTGTTCCAGAATACAGAAGAAATTGTCTGTACTCTGTTGCCCTCCATCCATCAATCTCATCCAGACTGTTGGGTTTTCGGGCAACGCTAGCTGGGATGCATCTCCGAAGTTCAAATAATCTCCTGCTAACCTTTTGAACTTGGTCTGCGGACATTTTAACTTCTTTCGTTCCTCGCAGCCAGATCAACAACAATCTCTTCATAACCCCCAGACATGACTGGTGCAGGTAGTCATTTGCAAACTGCTTGATCATATCAATTGGATGATTACAAAAAGGTGACATTCCATGGTGATGCTCTTCCTGAGCTTGGGTTCTGAATAACAGATCTGTTCTAAGAACTACATTGTCAACATCTTGATAGGTAAGTCTTCCCAACCACACTCCTTTCTGGGTGCATCGGTCACAACTATACCAGAGTACTGTTTTCTGTTCTTCACCATGGTTCTTGCCGGTGCATCACAAACAATACACCTTAACCTGACGTTTAGCAATGGGGTTGATTGATAGTACATGTAAACATTTCTCATGTACATGTATGGATACATTCCACATGTACAAAAAGCTAGAGTACTGACACAATATTGAACATTATATATTATATTTTCTAATGTTTCGTTCATTCTAAATTCTAGGTAACTCACTCTATGCGAGTCGGAGAGAAACCTCTAGAGCCGTGGGTTATTGTTGCCACAGGTAGGAGTGTGGAATCAGTATATTGCACATGCATGGCAGGACTGGGGGAATGTTGTATTTACGTTGCTGCAGTTTTGTTTGCCTTGGAGACAGGTGCGAGAATATGTAAGGAACCTACAGTGACTGATGTACCTGCATCCTGGATGTTTCCAGCTTCAGCTAAATGAATATTATTGATAATGTATAGAGAACATGACCTTGCTCTGAATGAATAGCAGATATGTTTTATCAAGTTGGTGAAAACGGATAAACATACTTGGGTCCTTTTTTTTAATCGGAGCAAGCGCATATTCTTTTTGTATGCTCAAACGTATTGGCTAGAAATATGCATAACTGATTTACAAAACACATTCATGACACTTTATAGCAGCAAGGATTAAAATCGACCCTTGTTCACCTCGTTGCATAAGGACTTTTTTGTATATTTTCACAGATAAATGTTTATTTATTTGAGACAAGAATAATTTTTTACATCAAGTGTTTGTGTCATGTTACACCGTGCAAGGCGCGACATACCGATGTAGGTCTTTAAAGTATTTATGAATGGGCAATACATCTGCCAACGACGGTTGTTTCTAGGTACTTGGAAATAGGAAAATCATCAACGTCAAGTCGGATTCACGCAGGTCTTCCTTGATTTGCTCGGTATTGAGACCCCTGAAGGAACACAACATCAAAACTTTGCCACTTCCTCCATACAGCTCCCATTTATCTCAAAGCGTTTTCGGCTGAATGCTTTTATCAAAGATTCTCTAAGGGGCAAACAGTTTCAAGGCCGTGATACTATTGGAAGTTCAGTTTTCCCATGTATGATCACCATAAGGCCCGGCCCTAGGGCAAGGCGATCTTGGCAACCATCTTGGGCCCCGCGCTTCTTCGCAATTCAATTTACTTGCTCGGGGCCCCGTGCTCATCGCTTACTGCCTTGGTCCCACACATCCTAGGGCCGGGCCTGATCACCATACCAAGACGTTAATAAAAACTAGCACTTATTAATTGTTTAATCGAACTGAAAAATCTTGTAGAAGTACCTGAACAGTACCTAAAGGATATGCACTGACGTACGGTTAACTAACAAGCAACTTTGTTGTAATGCCCATTGATATTCAGAACCTTTCAGTAGTCATCCGTTTGAAATGTTAGATTCTCTTATATGAAGAAGTAGTGGAAGAGGAAGGTCTGTAAAGGTCAATTTCTTGTCATACAGCTATTGTGATGACATAAAGAAACTGAGAATACTTATGCCGACAGAATGATATTACTTTATTGCTATCTATTCATTATGTTTTAGTATGTCTCTTTTAAGTTTTGGGTAGCCGAAAACTTTTTATTCACAGGTCTGTGCCAGCTGTGCCGCTCGCAAAGGAATTTAATTTTTTTCTTTTCTGAAAGAACACATTCAGAGAACATAACATCACACACACACACACACACACACACACACACACACACACACACACACACACACATATATATATATATATATATATATATATATATATATATATATATATATATATATATATATATATATATATATATATTAAAAGTTAACTGACGCTAACTTACGTTATTAATGATAAGACCGTAATTGGAGTTGTTAAATACAACGCGCCGAGTCAGATTTCTTCGTTTGATGTGAACACAACTTTTCCAACCTGAAACTAACATTATCTTCTGATGCTAATGCTTTATAACAGTGTTTACAATAGCCACTACTTTGATCATGCAGAACATCCGCTGTAATCAAGTTTTTTTAGGGAGAGGCCATTTATTTTTTGGGGGGGTGCAAAGGCACGTGTTTAGAAACGTATTCTTGCTCTGACTTTCTTATATAAAGGTCACTGTGCCATTCCTATTCTTACTTTAAATAATTCGCGTCAGCTATACAGTAAGATCTCGTATTTCAAAACGAGGCACAACTCCCTCGTTATAAGACAAGCAAAATGTGGCGTTTTATAGAAGGTGTTCAGCCAGGGAGAAAAAGAATAGTTGAATGAAAATGACATAAAAGAGAGGAATAATTCTTATGATAGGGAAAAGCGTAATCGAACGTTGCAGAAGACATGGACAAAAGACAAGGAATGGCTGAATTATGATGAGGAAAAGAACGTTACGCGGTGTAACTGTTGTTCGGAATTCGATAAAAACAAACACGGAGAAAACACCCAGTTTTGTTGCGGATTGTTCGAACTTTAAAATTGAATCGGTAAACGCACATGAAAGCTGTGGGCAACACAAAAAGAGTTCAGAGAGAAAAGCAGCTATGCAGATACCACCAGAAGAATCGACCGCTGGTACGATCTTGGAAAGTTTAAATCGTAATGTGTTTGACTGGCTCGTTAATTTGTTTAGAAATGCACATGCTATCGTAAGGAACAGAAGACCCTTCACTGATTTTGTATGGATGTGTCATCTGAATGAGATGAAAGGAGTTGATGTTGGAGTGACTTACAGGAACGATAAACAGGTTGAAACATTTGCTCACTTCATGGCTGAAAGTGAAAGGCAGAAATTTGTCAAAGGTGTGAATGAAGCAAGGTTTCTTGCAGTAGTGTGCGACGGTTGTACTGACAGTTCAATTCAGGATGAGGAAATCGTGTATATAACAATTTGCAAAGGAGGAGAGATTAAATCATCGTTCCTAGCAATTGATAGTTTAGAGAAGGCAGATGCTGAAGGGATTCTGAAGGTGATCACCACTTCTCTAGAAAATGCTGGAATCATTAATTGGCAGAATAAGATTGTTGCATTTGGTAGTGACGGAGCATGTGTAATGATGGGCATAAATGCTGGAGTTGTATCTAAACTGGAAAAAAATCCAATCTGCTTTACAGGGTGTTCACTGCTTTGCACACCGCCTTGAGTTAGCATATAAAGATGGAGAGATAAAAACCTCCCGTTACACAAAGATGAACACTCTTTTCATGGGACTGTATTATTACAACCACAACAGTCCGCTCAACAGAAGTAATTTAAAGAGGTCATTTGCTGCTCTAGACGTATCACCAGTGATGCCAAGAAGGGTTGGAAGCTGACGCTGGTTACCGCACACTGAGAGTGCTCTTGACAGCTTCAGGATGGATATACAGCCATCAAGAACCACCTTGAACAGATATAAATCTTTAATTAAAATTTAAATACCCATTGAAAATATAAAATGCAGCTTTAAATGCACGGCTATGTCACTCGCATATAATGCAATTGAATTGTAATGTAACAACTTATCACATGAAAATACGTTCCATTTACGAGTTTAATGGTACAAGGTTTAATTGTAAAAATTGCTTTCCTTTTTTTAATATATATTAAAAGGGTACGTTTATTACTACTGCCTATTTATTTTTTTTTTGATCCATATTATTTTAATTACTCTATATTTTTTTGAACTAAGAAGTATTGTTAGATTTTCATCAAAAGTTATTTTTGTTATCAGCTTCCATCACAGAAAGGACCTACATCATATGCACCTGGAAAGGCCAAAAGTTTATTGATAATAATGAGAGAACCTGCTACGTTGAAATTTATGCTGTTCATGACAGATGTTATATCACTTCTGTCCAAACTGTCATTAATGCTGCAAGACACAAGTGCTTCAGTTGATGACATCAAGCAGAAGTTGGATGCCACCATTTCCATTTGAATAAAATGGAGTTAACGGAAGTTACGTTATGAAAAGGGAGAAAGAAAAAAAATAACGGAAGTGTAAGTACCTTTGCTCTCAAAATATGAACACGATTAATTTCCTTGTGCAGTGTTTCTTGGATCCAGTCGTATTGGAAAACTTTGTATGCACCAAGAGACTTGTAGTTCTTCAACTGATCCTTGGTGTATGCTGATTGTTGAGAAATAAAAAAAAGAACAACGTCTACATAGCTGAACAACGTCTACATAGCTGACCTCGGGCCATTTCGTGCGATCGTAGCTAAAAGCTTCAGCAGGCAGTTTATTTGAATCAATATGTATTTTAGCAGTTTCCTGGATGTATCTCTCACGGACATCACCCACAAATGAATCGAGATAAGAAGTATGGATCATAGCTTTACTTGTTGTCTTCTCCATCATAACTCTCAAGGTCAACTATCGGTTTGTTGGGGGCTCAAAATGGCGGCGTTTGTTTAATCGCGTTGCATTTTGGGAAATTGTGTACCTTAATGTGACGTCAGTGAAAACAACCCTTAGGCCAAAAAATTCTGAGAAAGGATCAGCATTGTTTTGAATGTTACAGTTCGTTTGATGTACGTTTGTTTGTTCTGTTAATTCAATGATTTTTGATGCATAAGACAATGATTTGATGAACACGACAATGCTATTTGTTTTCGAGAGAACATTCTACGTTACATCAAAATAGAAGTTAATGGGCGGATGCCAAAAGCACGATGATTCATCCCCTTCCCCCATTATATATTTGTACTTATATTTGCTGGCATACATTCTCGTTCCACATTTATATGTAGAAGCCCGTGCTGTGAATAATTGTATTCATTTGCCAATATTAATTCTCTACTTGTCCATAGTGTACTAATCTAACTAACTTGCTATCATGGTTGATGCTACTTACTGCATTGTTATTATTAATAAATGTAATATGTAAAGCTGTAGGTATTCTAGAACATTTGAAATTTACAATCGGTAATTCACCGTTATTATTTGTAATGCTAGTATTCTTTCTTTGTTAGCCTCGTTCAAAATTTATTCATGTCTCACACAATTGTTGAAGTACATACGACATTACTTTGTGTCGTTATTTATTGTGTTTAAATTTTATTTTTGTATTTGCTAATTTCTGCATTTTCTGAGAGAATCAGTAGTTCGCTTTATTTGTAAAATTAAGACCATCGAGTCTGTTTCGTTCCTAAATATATTATACAGTACACATTTCAGCATCGTGCTTGGTCCTAGTGGAGTCAGAAAATTAAGATTTATTGAACACAAATCCTGTGAA
>JAECUM010018869.1:0-18918 GCA_016617855.1 Megalonaias nervosa
GTTCTTGTTTTTGTGTCGCAGAAAAGTCAATTATATCCATATAATAAATAATATGAGTCTATATTGTGTTCGATGCAGAGCACCTACCGATACTATTGAATTAACGACAGTAACAACAAAAAATAAAAGACGTGCACTTACAGGCAAGTGTGTGAAATGTGGTACCAAGAAATATAAATTTGTCTCCATGACTAAGTCAGGAACAAAGACAGGTGGGGGTGATATCGCTGCTTCGTTAAGAAAATTACCAGGAACTCCATGGGCTAAATATCCCGGTGAGAAACATTTACCCGGATATAATTATTGTGGTCCTGGAACTCGACTTGATATCAGACTCGATGATCAAGATCAACCAAAACCAGGAGAGTATCCAGTAAATAAGATCGATCAAGCATGTCATGTTCACGATGTCGCGTATAAAAGTAAAGATTTGCAGCAGCGGCATCTCGCGGATGTGAAATTGATTCACGCGTTAAATGCTATACCTAATAAATCTCTTAGAGAAAAATTAGCTAGTTTTCTAGTAAAAACTGCTATGAAAGGTAAACTGGTGCTAGGGGCTGGTAATTAATTATATAACTATCATAATGGAATCTGTTTATTATTCCCCGAGAGGATTTTGGAGAGGTAAAGCAGCTATTAGTAAACTCGCCGAAGCAGCAAAAGTTTCACGTAATGTCGCTGCATCATGGTTAGCACGACAGGCAATATGGCAAATCTTCCTAAGTCCACCTAAAAGAATTCATTACGCGCATTTTGATGTTAGTGTCCCTAATGAAGTTCATCAAGTGGATATACTGTTTTTACCACACGATACCATTAAAACACGTGGACGAAAATCACGCACATACAAATACGCGTTAACTGTCGTTGACGTTGCTAGTAGATATAAAGAAGCGGAGCCATTATCAACGAAAACAGCATCTGAAGTTGCATCTGCGTTCGAACGAATTTATCAACGTGGTGGTCTACGATGGCCAAAACTACTACAGGTTGATCCCGGTAAAGAATTTCTTGGAGTAGTATCATCGTTGATGAAGAAACATACTGTTAAAATCAGACGAGGATATACTGAAATTCATCGTGATCAGGCAATCGTTGAACGATTTAATAGAACACTTGCCGAGCGGTTATTCGGATATCAATATGCAAAGGAAATATCTACTGACTTCAAAGATAGATCTCGTGAATGGTTGCAAGATTACCGAGTGTGATAGCTGTGTTGAATAATAAAATTACTCGTGCAACTTCCATGAAACCTTCTAATGCGATCAAAAAATATATATATACCCAATGGCTACGGACAACGACATGAATCTTTCTCTCAACCAGTATTAGGTAATGTTACAGTTAGATATTTATATGAACCTGGCGAACTTGAAGGTGGTAAAAAAAGAGCAGCCGATCCTATCTGGAGCGTGACTACACATAAAATTTCTAGCGTGGTTAGATCCACTGGTAGACCTCCAATATACAGACTAGATTCTACAGCCCCTCAACGCGGATTTGTACGTGAACAATTGCAAATAATTCCTGAGAATACACAATTACCACCAAGCTCAATTTTGTAAACGTCCAGAGCCTCGACGCCGATTACACTCAAGACAGGTCAGCATTACATTTTCACGTATATGACCGAGATCACTATTAATTCTGTCTACGGTAAATTGTCTTGGATTCGAATACTGCCATGACATATTACAGTTGCAACTTGCGCAATTATTATTCTGTAGTTGTTTTAGTTTTATAATAAATTCAATATCAATATCAAAATCACGATTATTTTTTTGTCACATTGCTTATAACCAGATAGTTTTTTTCTTATTACGTCATTATTAACAGTTTGATCATTATTTTCTATAAAATTCATAATAACCCTATGTAGTTGAGATATTCTCCTGACTCGAGATACGGCGAGATAGACTAAATTTGACCACTCGATCCTATCATCCACAATCCAGATTTTAGTATCAGTTATAGTTAATCCCTGTGACGAGTGAATAGTTATAGCATATCCTAACGTCCACGGCGATTTATTCATACTCAGCGCATTCTCAACGACATTAATATCGACTAAAACAATGTCATTCAGTACAAGATTTTGTACTCGGACATTTTCAGCGTCTCCACCTGGTATTTCAACTTCAATATTCTGTCGTCGAGTATCTGCTGGGCGATAGCACAAAGGTACAGGTAACGTTGGAAACTTTTCTTTATGTAACGTAAATAATTTCTTTTGCAGTTCATCATGAACTATCTTTCTACTCGCGACTATCAAATCAGCGGGATTCCATAAAGTCCAAAATTCATTCATAGAAGTCTCTGGAATTACTCCTCGCATTATCTCACATTTTACTCTGTCTGGTTGAAGTCTGATTATTTTTTTAAATTCCTTCAGCGGTTCATCGATAGCTCTATGGTCATCATGTATTTCTTCATAATAATTTACGTTATTCTTTAGCCATTCATGTGGAGACTCTCCAACAAAGGGTGGTGGTTGACCATGATCGCCGCACATAATCACAGCAGTATTCTTCAATAACAACCAATCAAGAAATGTTTTTAGTGTTTCTAACGACACCGTGCATATCTCGTCCCATATAATATACTTGGGTATATATTTTTCACCCATCCGCGATGGAGTCCACGTGTCTCCGCACCATCTAAAGAAACTATGATAAGTACACGATTTTACTCCTCGTTGCTTTATTTCTCTAGCAAGTTTGTGCATCGGTGTTAAAACAATCATATCTGATGTATTATTTATAAATAAATTAATTACACGAGTTGTTTTACCTGAACCACCACACCCATTAAGATAAACGGTCTTATGTCTAGATACTGGATCGTACAGAGATGGTGCAGATGACTTTAATATTTGATTATTATTTTTGTAATATGTCTCCACAATTTCAACATCTGCAGATTCAGAATAACTAAGTATATTTTCTTGTTTTATCCTCCATGTTCCCCATTCACCATTACCGAGTTTTAATAAATCTTTATATTTTTATGTACATAAAATGAATCCGTAGCGACTCTGACAGCGTGACGAGGAAATTTATTTATCATCGATAGTAGGTTTATCGAAACATAAGCTAACATCGAAGATCTTAAATGAGTAAACTGCGGTGACTCGCCATCAGTATAGCTCACAATGGTACCTAGTTTCGTTCCATCTGATAAATAAGCATTACATCTGTTTATGAACGTATTTTTCTCCGCTGTATCAGCGATTATAAAATCTAGTTCAGCATCGTCCATAATCAATCTTGTACACGTTCGTTTATGATCGTATGAACCACCTTGAGTAAATTTACCGATTATCTTTCTACCGAGATCTTTTGCAAATTTCTCATCGTCCTCGTTTCTGCATTTATTTATTTTAATAATATGATCTTCATCAATATCAGGGAATTCTTTTCTGGTATCATCAATATTAAATCTGTTCGGTTCTGGTAACCAAACTTGCTTCTGTGAATTATACGATATAATCGCTTCAGTTACTCTCAACGATATTTAAAATCCAGCATCAAGCATATACCGCAATAGTACTATCGGAACCCAACATTTTTCTGAAAAATGTCTTCCAAACCAAGCATAAGTAATCGGATGGAGATTTTCTGCAAATTCGAATAATTCTACATGAGCAAATCCGGTTAGGTCAACATCTGGTAAATGTCCGTTTATCGTAACCCTGGTCATGTCATGTGTAGGATGTCCGAATCTCTTAAAGTACTTAGAACATACTCCATATCCAAGAAAACTCCCAGGATAACATGCAGCCATATCAACTGAGATAACATCACTATGGTTGTATTTGGTGTTCCATAACCCACCGTGACCATATTCTATACAGCTTTTCTTGACATCTTCAAGGAATTCCGATCGTGTTGTTTTCCATGAATTTTTCTCCTGAGCGAAATGGGCAGCAACCGATGGTACGGTAAAGCAGTTATTCAGTAATTATCCAACTATGACATCATCAGAGGTATATTTCAATGCAAGATGTTCCATTTCCTCATGGAGAGATTCTGTACGATAAATATCACCGTTAGGCCGTACAAACTGATCGTAATGATTATATTCCGAACTCTGAAATAACCAAACAGACACAGGGTCGCTTTTGCTGATATTTTTAATAAAATCAAATATATCACCATCATAAAACTTAACTTTTCTATCTCGTGGAAATATCGTTACAGCATTAGTCCATGCATGTGCATTATGATCAACGATTGTTATAGGGTTTCCATTTTTTATATATTTTGGTTCGTATAATATCTCTCCGGTTAGTGTTTTTACTGTTATTGGAAATCTTAATAACTTTTCTAGTTCAGCAACATCCTTAATAGATGCACCAGCATCTTTAACGAATTCTGCCCATTTGTTTATTTTTTTATGTCTTAAATCAGTTAAACCATTACCACGTATCGCATTTGTAAAATGTTCTGTAACTCGTTCAGCTACGCAGTTTATTCTTGATATTTTCATCGGTTTCAGATCCGTAACATTAGGTTTATTATTCAGCGGAAATATTCCATATACAACTGCAGTTGCTGGATAACTCTGTATATAGTAGGGTTTATCAATGCCAGTAAGTATTCCGGGTTTAGATTTATTGTTTAAGAAAACAATATTACCCCCGGACTGCACACGAACTGGATCACGCTTATCACGAATAATCCAAATATCTTCTTCTGTATTTACAATAAATTTTATTAAAATAAAATATTTTTGATTATCAAGGTGATTAATAATTACTTTTCCTCGTTTGTCATTCATCATATTAGTAACATTTCCAACTCTGAATGTTGACCATGCATGAACTGCACCATCGTCACGAAATTCCTTTTTTGCTTCACGAATACGTTCGGTTACCATTAATGCCAGATCCTGCATCGAAGTACTAAGTTTATATTCTGATAGTCTGTCAAGGTCAAATCTAGCAGGGGAAGGTTCAATAACGGATAATTCCTCCATTATTATAATTAGGGCAAGTATATATTTAATTGAACATTAATCTTTTTGTATATGATTGAAACACAAAACAAATGTGCTTGGCTCAAAATTGGATATACTTCTACTTGTAATAAATCATGCGTGAATGAATATTGTAGTTATCATATGCAATGTGTCAGAAATGGAAGTCTAGGACCAAAACCGTGTATTGTGTGTAGTGCTGGAGTGCGAGGAAAAACTCAATTATGTGCGCAATGTGGTGGAAAAAAATACAGAGAACTAAAACGATATTATGACAAAAAAAATAACGCTGACTCTCCTATAAAAACCGAAGAAGATTATTTGGCTAGATTTTCAAAAAAAAAATAATGATTTAAACAAATAGTATTATATATAAATGGAACAAAATGAGTTTGTGTCACATCCAATCTTTACCAATTATGAAGCATCTCGAGAAGGTGTGATTAGAAACTGCAGATTGAAAAAACCAGTAGGTAGTGTTACCAATACTGGTTATCTTAGATTTCGTGCTGGGAAAAATAAATATTATTACTCACATAAATTCGTATTTGAATGTCATTTTGGGGTCATTAAAGATGGACTTGTAGTTGACCACATTGATGGAGACCCCCAGAATAATCGGTTATCTAATTTACAGGCTATTACACAAAGTCAAAATTCCGCACGTGGAAATACTGGAAAATGTAAAAAGTTTGAAAGAAGATCTATTAAATCAATAAATACAGAAACAGGACGGGAAATTACTTTTCTATCAATATATGCGGCTGCAAAACATTTTAGCATAAATTCACGATCGGTACAATTTGTCGCAAATAATATTACTAGATCTGCCTTTTCAAAAATATATAATCAGCGGATAGTATTTGAATATGTCTAATTCTGTCTTCTTACAAAAACAAATAGTTCGACTCTGTTAATTTTCCCAAGGGTTTTGTTTAGCCATAATTACAGTCACTGACTCTGTCAGGGGTTCATCTTCACCGCTCTCAGCATTGACAGAATCAGATAACATAATCTTTCTTAATTGCATTACACGATTATCCACAATCTTTTTTCTTTCGTACTCGTGAGACAGTTCGGATTTAATATTTTCGATAGAACGTGCAAGAGGTGCAAATAGCTTTACCTGATTGTCGTTTACCATGGCTAGTGATTCAAGCATGGATTGATAAATTAATTTTATGAATCTGTAGTTTGAAGATAGTGTATATTTATTATCAAATTTTCTCTGTTGCAGTAATTCAAAATCGCACATGATTTTCTGAGGGTCGAGATTATCAGATATTTTTATTCCGTTATGTTTTAGTGTTTTAATAGCACAGATAATATCATTAATGTTTTCATGGTTCATTATATATATTTATTTTTTATATTTAATATAAAAATAAACAAAAATATACAGCGCGGGGTGACATTCGGTCTACCATTCCATAGTTGTATCAGATAAACCTAATGAGGTTCCGAATCTTTGTTTAGACATTTACCCCAAAAGAGACCCCTAAATATCCGTAACCGAAACTTTAGAGGCTCAGAGGGTTGTCTGTACGTGTAGGTCTTATTTTGTGACCAATCAGATTCTGTTTATTGTTGCCTTACAAGAATTCCTAGATATCCGTAACCGAAACTCTAAGAACTCAAAGGCTGATTGGTCTTTGTGACCTGGAATCTCATTAGGTTTATTTTTAGTTTGCGATTGTGTCTTTTGGAATGGCCCCTGTGTGGGGTACCCCTTTAGTGAAGTCACAAGGTCACGACCTCATATCACCCCCCGCTGTATATTTTGATGAGATGATATGATGATGAGATGATATGATGATGAGATGATGAAAAATGCCGTCTTCACGCCAGCACACCAACCCATAACGATCAACCAATGGGTTATTCACAAAAGTGAATCCACCACGTGTTGACGTAGTGGATTGGTGTACTCTGAAGACGGGGGTGGCTGGAGCCCCCAATAAATTATAAATTTTGGCATAAAATCGCCCCCCGCAGACATATGTCTTTCTCAGGTTTCGAACTATGACCCTCCGGATGAGAGTTTCTACACGTTATCAACTGAGCTATCGGACCTTGTTATAAATACATATTGAAAAAGTTAGCATGTGTTTACCAATGTGTCAGTCATATCGTTATTCCTAAAAAACTACAATATTCTTAACAAAAACCACATTTTTTCTGTCTAAAATGAGATTTTTATATTTCTAGTTTCCGAAATATATATAATTCTGTATAACACTGAGTCTATGCGTGGGCTGTAACAGCGGATATTGATTTAGTTATAATATATAGCGGTCTTAAAATAACTTTACGCACATGTTATGGAATAATCAATATGCAGCCACAGCTTTCTAGATTTCATTGTGCACGGATTTTATGTAAACAAAAGAATAATATCCGGATATTGTTATAATAAAAACGCTCTATGAGCGTACATACAGGTTTATATTAAGAGATTCGTTCCTCGTGTCCAAAATGTTTCCTGCCTGGTCAGTGAGTTTGAAATTTATTCTTGTCAGAAATGGATTATGAACTCGCAGGTAAACGGGATTAATTGGTTCTGACACAATTAACGAGCCTGGAGGGACAATCGGACTAAAACTGAATAATATGTACCCTTGCTCCGCAGTGCCACTGCGGTGGCTAGATTTAGAAAGATCTACCTGATAGCTACCTTCAATAACATCGCATACCAGATTGATTGCAATTGTTGTTGTTATGTTTACAATGCCTGGCGATATATGACGTCCAGCACCAAAGGGATTGTTATTGTATTTTAGTATAACCGGTGGTGGGGCTATTTGTTTCCACGATTCAATTACTCCCGGATAATATTCTTCAATAAGATCATTTAATGATTTCTTCATTTCAGCGTTATTTAAATCTGGTATAACAAATGTTTGTAAATCTTTTTCTGTTATTTTATAATGATTAAGAAATAATTTCTTCAAATTTGGTCTTGTGTAAGGACTATTTAATTCAGTAGTTGTAACTTTCATAATACTTCGATCGGCGATATATAAATCGAATAAGATACCATTTAAATGTTTTATTGACTCGATTATTTGCTGCTTTACACTTTCATTATAATGTTGTGATAATGAAATAAGTAAATTTCTTAAATCATTAAATATTTTATCTTTTTCAGGTTTATGAGTATCTAAAAACCATTTAATAAATTTTTCATCAACACTATCTCGATCTCGCGCCCCTGGCGTCTTGATAATAGTAAATATTGATCTAATTATCTTGGGGATCCTTTTACCGTCAAAATCGGTAAAGTAGTATGTATCATCGTTTGGATCATTTTTAAATGATATATAATTCCATGGATGTTTTTCTCGATATTCTGGATTTTTAATGAATTTTTCTTCACTCGTTTCAAACTCATTTTTAGTTGGTTCTGAAACTCCATTATAAACAGGTGCGACATCAGGCCATCCTAACACGGATCTAATCGAGCTTTGATAAATATCTACGGAGTAATCAGGGGAATTTATTTCAATAACCGCAGATAGTGTTGGTTCATAAACAGTAATCGCTATTTTAGATTCTTTCCCTGTGATAGATTTAATTCTGCGTTGGAACTCATCATTAATCTGTTCTATTTGATAACTGCCCGTTGAAATTCCAACAACTTGCCAGTCAGGTGTTCCATCTGGTTTATTTTTATTCGCAAATACCAGTGAATTATTTGGTTGTTGTCCACCAAACGGTTTTGACCTGATATTAGGCCAGCTATGATAAACTCGTAATTGCGCTAATGCTATTTCCTTTGCTGGAATTGCAGTCGGAAAATTAACGCTAAATTCAGGATTGGTTGAACTTAATGATATCATAGTAGTTTTTGACGGCGTTGTATTAGCTACGATCTGCTGAAGTAATTGCGACTCTGACATTATTATTATCGTTATTATTTAATTCTCCATCTTTCCGTCACTAGAGAACACATCGCGTTCCACTATGAACGCTTCATCGTAGGTTTTCATTATCGTTACGAACTCCTCATCGGATATTTTACCATCACTGAGATACGCTGAAATATACGAGCATAATTTAGTGTATGCGGTTGTTGCTGTGTGTAATTTCATTATATACTCGTTTAGTTTATCATTTGTACACGTAGATATTTTTTTAGAGATAATACTGAAAATACCTGCGCATGTTGTTGCCGTTGAAACTATAATCGTTACAACTGCAGGCGCTGTCATCGTTATTGTTGATAATAATAATCCAGTTCCAGCAATAACAGCAGAAACCGAGTATACCATTATATCAATAACAACCATACGACGACGATATTTTTACCTTTATCGTGTAATCGTCGATGATATTTTTTAGTTTAGTTTGACACTCACATACTTGAGCGTATCTGTGACGTTGAACGTCGATAAATGATTCTTGATTCATTATACTTATTTAAGTAACTAATTCGGGAGTTTCAGCTACAAACTCAATACACCACCAATAAGTCGCTGCGGTTAACTTTTTATCATTCGCTATTAGCATAAACGTTTCCTCGACATCTTTATTTAACACTATAGACACAATTCCAGAAAAATCATCGGTTGAATGACGCCATGGAAATGTGGTAAATATAGTAAATTTTTCAGCACAAAATATAGATAATCTGTATACACCAGTAACCTCTGCAGTGTGTTTAAAAGTGTTATTTTCCGGTGTCCATGTTGCCTTTCCTGATGCGACTGTGTACACGATATTAATGATCTGCTTGTGAGGAATTTTAACGAGATTGGTTTTTTGAATAATGTTAGGAATACCACTAATGATATCGTTGAGTCTTGCGTTAATGTCAGCGAGATTAATAATAACATTTGGTGGAGTTCCAAAAAAGTCATTAATAGATCTGTTTACATTTCTACGAAAATTTAAAAATGTTTGTACATGATTAAAATATTCAGTTCTAAATGTAGCAATTCCATCATTGATTGTCGTTAATGAAGTAGTTATTGGAATTTCCCTATCGTCGACGTATTTCTTCGTTGCAGCGTCAAAATCTGTTTCTGGTGTTCTGAGATTATTAATACCATTACTATTCATGTCGAAAAATGCACGCATTATACCACCGCGCACTGACACGTATTTGGATTCTTGATCATCGACGTATTTTTTTGTTGCTGCGTCTGTATCTGCGATTGGATCTCCAAGATACGTAATTTTTCTTCCTGACATAATAATGTCACCTGTAAATACATCACCAGTTTTCTTAACATAATTGTTAACCGACTTACCGGAATCCTGTATTTTACCCTGATCAGTGAAAGTAACGACATTATTAACAACCGCATTTGGAATTCGTACAAGTACATCTGGTAGTTGTATATTACTCGTTTTTAATCGTCCTTGTTTATCCTGAAAAACGACGACTTCATTTTGATCCACACTTGTTATATTTAATAAATCATCGATTTCATTTCTGAGCTGATCAATGGTTGCATATTTAAATAAATCGAACTTCTGAACTCTACCTGAGGATCTTCCATAAATATCTACCATTATATTTACTGATATCAGTTTAAGTACTATGACGTAACGTAGTGAACGCGTGTACGACTTTATGAGGCGGTGCTGTTGATTTTGATACAGCATCAAGCATAGCGAGGGTTTCACGGCCGCATATTGGAGGATCAGTTATTGTTTGTGTCGGTAGCGTTGAATACCAGATTGGAGTAGTATTATTGCTAACGTAATGAAGAAATTCTTTTGGTGGTGCTAATCCATACGAATCGAAATAAATAATTCCACGTGGATCAATTGCATATGCGACCCAGTGCGTGCCTGGGCCAGAATTGTTATCGAGATTAATAATACCGGTTTCATGTTGCATTGCAACGGTAGGTAATTGATCGCGCATAAAACACCTCTGAAATTTTTTATTTTTAATTGCTTAGCAGCATTAAGTAAATCAAAATTGGACATAGGTGATATTAGTAAACTGTCCCTGGTAATCTTAGGCCTTTTCCGTACCACGAAGGCGGGGTTCCTGGTAATCTTAGGCCTTTTCCGTACCACGAAGGTGGGGTTCCTGGTAATCTTAAACCTCTTCCCTTTTTTTTGATTCCTTGTCCGGTTGCTTTCTTTAACGCCATTCCAGCAGCTGATTCCTTGTCCGGTTGCTTTCTTTAACGCCATTCCAGCAGCTGTTCCAACAGCACCCAGCGCAGCTGCCTTTGCAACAGCTGGTGCTGCAGCTGCTATTAATGCTGGTATTGCTGCGAGAAGTGGAAATATACCACCCGTTTTAGCAATATCTTTGATGGCGCCCGCAGAAAGATTAAGTTTGACGCCTTTATTTGATTTTTTAGCGTCGTTGAAGTTTTTAAACTGACGCTCGGTCAACGACAGTTTATTTGCACCGGTCATCTGTTCTCGTTTTAGCGATATTTTTATTCCACAATTAATTTTTGATGCTGATTGCAGCCTTTTAATCTGACCAGGAGTCAGACTCACACTAACGTGATTATATGCATTATTAATATTATGAACGATCTAATTACATGTTTTCTACTGGAGCATCAATAACTCTCATTCGTCCACCAACACCTTCGAGTAACATAGATTTATCGCTGAGTATAACAGCAATTGCTCTGTAATTTGCAATAGCTGCTGTTGACACACGAGCTCGAAGATGAATATCTACAACAGATTGTCTGGTTAAATCTAAATGTTCTAGTGAAAAGTAATAAATCGGATACAGCAATGTAAAATCTAGTTGCGATATTTGTAAACCAGTATCAATATTTTGATCACGACCCATGAACGACATAAGACGATGATATGCACGTGCTACATGATTATTTTCAAAATTCAGTAATATATCCTCGGATGGTTCTTGATGTCCATTTATCCTTAATGAAATCTCAGAAACACCGAGTTTGTCAAATATCATGTAACTACGTGTTTGATCGTTTATTCGTGCATTATTTTGAAACGCAATAAATATGTGTCGTGGTGCAGAAACACCTTGCTGAGAAGCTATCTGCCATGTAAATAAACCATCAATTGCACTCTGAACAGCATCTGTGGTCATTGTTAACCATGACAAAGTTGATTTACCGTCTTGACTCATAAAAGATAGCAACCGGTCATCTTCGGATATTGACGGAGTCATCACTGGCATCCACAATGAAAGTTTTGTTAGTTCTACTTCACCAGCATCACCAATGGGTCTCCATAATGCATCATTATCATCGCCTTTTCGTACAAGTACAACTGTGTGTTTGGCTCCAAAAATAACCTTTCTGACATTTCTACAGAATCCAAAAATATGTGACAGTGGAATTGCGCATGAAAATTTTCTCCTATCACCTTTTAACATTGATCGACGCGCTGCAAATCCTAAGTTGAAATTTGGATTAGAATCATGAACCACCGGCCACACATCAGCGTCAGCGTTATTGAGGTTGTTTCTAGGTTGTCTTATATTATATTGTCTGTTATAAGGATGGTCAGAAGTATCCTTGACAAACATCATTGATGGACCAGCTGATCTTGAGTAATCGTCGCTGTATCTTGCAAGGCCTAGTATTGTCGTGGCAACGTCGACGTCCTTCTGGATTGATTCAATATTTTTTCCGTCAATCATATACGTAGCGCTATCAAATAACGCCATAATACCATTATTAACAAAACCAACCCTAATATCAGCGGCGTATGCTGCTGGTGCTGCAGGAACAACATTATTTAAAATTTCACCTTCTACTTCAATGAATGCTTCAGCGGGTAAGAAATATCTACTTGTATCCTGAACCTGTAGTTCGATTCGTCCACGCTGATCTGGAATTCGTGCGTCATAAGAATAATATTGATAATCGTGCACAGACTCATCTTTGAGAACTGGTGCGTCCATGTCAAACGCGGGGTCAGATATGCGCTTAAACATCTTTATTATTATCGTCTTCGTCTAACTCGAAGACCACTTCCTGCTATCAGACTAGCGGTTATATTTTTTTCCTTTTCCGACATCGGGATATCAGCTAACTCCGCTAGTTTTTGATTAGCTGCTTGATTTATTATGTTACTTACGCTTGCGGGCATCACTTCAGTGCTGGGTAATTTCACAGGTCGGGTCGGTCTGCGTATTAATCGTGATAGTCTATCTTTAATCGCTGAGAATGCTTTGCTAGCGAGATTACCAACAGCGCCTATACCTTTTTCACGAACAACATCAATAGCTTTCATTCCTAACTGCTTTGCAATCGGTATTGCTTTTGGGGCTATCCTTCTAAACAGACCCTGAATAACATCACCTAATCCATCTCCGTAGGTGGTTTTGTATACAGGTAATCGAGAGTTTATTACCCTGACCATGGTAGGTCCACGTTGAGTACCATGCACGATCATTGTTATTATTAAGTGATTTTATCACTAATTGTTCTAATCACTGTAATAATCGTCGGCGATTTCATTAATAAGAGACCGATATACATTAATATCCATGATGCCGCCACTAAATAATCGTTTACAAATATCAGCTGCTTCATTAATGATTTCTGGGGAATTATTACCAGCTCTTTTTCCTCCGATGAGAATTTCTAATCGATCGACATCAGCAAGAACGTTATTGGGACAGGTAATAAGACCACTTCCTAAACCACTTCCAGTTGCGCCAGGAGCGTCTTGAAATTCTTCTTCTTCTTCTTCTTCTTCAATTGGTTTTGATGGTGCTTTTTTACTTGGTTTCGATGGTTTTGGTGATACTGGATAATCACGAAGTGATTGCTCAAATGTTTTTTGTTTTGGTGGTGCTTGTTGTTGTTTTATTTTTTCTTGTTGTTGTCGTTCTCGTTGTTGTGCTTGTTGTTGTCGTTCTTGTTGTTGTTTCATTACTTGTTGTTGTTATTCTGGCGGTAATTGTATGAAGGCAATATAATTATCTATTGCATTAATATATTCTATATATCTTAAATCCTCAATTCTAGCCTGATCAACGCCATAATATATGCGAAATATCCATTTGTACCCGTCTTCACGGGTTATAGGTTTATTAGCATATTCAGGTTTTAAAAACTGTCCTCGATCATTATAGTTTTTCACAGCAGTTATAGCTAAATTTCCTGAAGTTTCAATCTTTCTAATTACAGTAATAGCATCTTCGGTAAATTTATCACTCAACGCAACTCTCCCCCTCGCTTCTTGTTCTTCTGGTTCTTCTGGTTCTTGTATACGACCCTTTATGTCACCTATTTCACCACGAACTTGTTCAATACCTTCAAGAATTTCCGGAACTGGCATCGCAGCAGCTATTTCGGCTGGAAGTTCACGTAAAATTTTTTTTGTCTTTTTTGTTCTTCTTGCTATTTTTTCAGTTCCTTCTGCTATTTTTCCAGTTACTTCAGCGGTTTTCTCTAACACAGGTTGAATACCTTTAGTGGTCTCAGTGATAGGTTTAAATAATTTTTTTGTATCCTCCTCAAATTCAACTTGAGATTCTGACGCGATTGTAGTTGTTGCTTAACAGAATCACGAACAGGTAGATATTTTTTAATTGCCTTTAGTCGCTCTCGAGCTAATTTAGCTGAGTGTGGTTCTCCAGTACTCATTATTGATAATATTTATACTGGCTGTTTAATTTATAGCAGCAGAGAGGGTGAATGACATACGTATGTGACCAGATTGTGAAAAAATCTGGTCAATTAAAGAAGTTTTCATTATTAAGACAAAAACTTCTTTTTTTAGCCTTCGTAGGAACCCTTAATTTTCAAAAATAAGGTCTCTACAAAGTTGTAGGGTTCACCCTCTCTGCTGCTGGAGGCAGTTCAACGAGATTCTGTCAAGGATCGGTCTAAGGGAGACAACTGAAAATAACAGATTTGTCTCCCATATATAATTTTAACAGTCACATTAACTACTAACCGTCCTAGTAATTACTAGTTAGTCAGTTAATATATCTGAGGGAATATTTAGCTAATAAATTAATCCAAAAAGTAGGATTTAAAAATGTTTCAACAAATTCTTTAGATTTGGGCTTGGTGCTTGGAAATGCATAAACCTGACATCTGATGTATTATAATAGTCAAATTATAGACCCACATTCCTAAGTACCTGCATCCATACCTACATATAAAAATTCGTACATATAGACAAACAAGCTAAACATTAAAAACTGTGTATAGTTCTTGTTACTTTCCATATTTCCGCTTGCTATGGTATTAGATTATAAATCTCAATGTATCAACAGACCGTAGCAAAATGGTGTAGAGCGTAAATTGTCGAAATAATAAGGGATACAACTCTATCATAACTCGCTTTAAATACAGTGACTTATTTTGAATTGTATCTCTTTGACCATCTTTTTTTAAGAGGTTTCTTTCTTTGATTAAATCACAGATTGAATACCTTATTATACGACACAGATAGAAGATCTTATTTATACGACAAGTCAAGCAATTGTAATTGTTTTGATGGGAATGGTTTGTTCTCTTCAGCTGAAAGCATGAGCAGCAGAGAGGGTGAACCCTACAACTTTGTAGAGACCTTATTTTTGAAAATTAAGGGTTCCTACGAAGGCTGAAAAAAGAAGTTTTTGCCTTAATAATGAAAACTTCTTTAATTGACAAGATTTTTTCACAATCTGGTCACTACACGTATGTCGTTCACCCTCTCTGCTGCTATGAATTAAACAGCTATTATAAATATTATCAATAATGAGTATTGGAGAACCACACTCAGCTAAATTAGCTCGAGAGCGACTAGAGCTGAACAGACCACTTGGCTGAAACCTTATTTATAAAAAATAATGTTTCCTACAGAGACTGAAAAAAAAAGGTCAATAACATAAACCGAACCTCCTAACTTTTATTATTACCATATAGTTTGAAAAACGGATAATAAATCGTTTGGGTTAGCTCATTTCCGTTACTTTTTGTTGACGTATTTTTTTTAGATTTTTATGCGATTCGTTTACTCGCGGGTTATTCAATTTTTGTCGTTCAGCTCTACTGCTGCTATAAATTAAACAGCCATTATAGATATTATCAATAATGAGTATTGGAGAACCACACTCAGCTAAATTATCTCGAGAGCGACTAGAGGCAATTAAAAAATATCTACCTGTTCGTGATTCTGTTAAGCAACAACTACAATCACGTCAGGAATCTCAAGTGGAATTTACAGAAGGTACAGAAAAATTATTTAAGCCGATTGTCGAACTAACGAAGAAAATTGTTACAGCAACTGAGGCAACACAAAGAGCTCTTGCAACATTGCCTGCTGATATTGCTGGCCGTATTCAAGCAGCTCAACCACCACCACAAGCACCACAACCACAACCACCACAACCACAAGCACCACAACCAGCGCCTAAAAGACCAAGAACTAATATAAAAGATAAATTCACGCCTGAAGGTATTGCTGCTATCAGGGACCCAATCCAATTATTTGATATTGCCGCGTTTGGATATTATGAAAGAAAAAATATGTAAAACCAGAATATGTTAAATCTCTAAGCTCTACCAATTGGATCAGGGATGTATATCGTATCTCTACTGGTATTCCAGAAATCAGATCTCGTGAAGATATTATAGGTTTTAACAAATTTGATGATATTGTAAATAAATATATAGAAGATGTTGAACAAGGTAAACGATTATTACCACCACCACAACCACAACCACCACAACCACAACCACCATAACCACAACCACCACAACAACAAGAGCTACAACCACCACAACAACAACTACAGCAACGAGAGCTACAACCACCACAACAACAAGAGCTACAACAACGAGAACAACGAAAACAACAACTACAGCAACGAGAGCTACAACGACAACAACAACGAGAACAACGAAAACAACAACGAAAAGCACCAAAATCATTTGAGCAATCACTTCGTGATTATCCAGAATCACCAAAAACACCACCGAAACCAAGTAAAAAGAAACCACCGAAACCAAGTGAAGAGGAAGAAGAAGAATTTCAAGACGCTCCTGAAGCAACTGGAAGTGGTTTAGGAAGTGGTCTTATTACTTGTCCCAATAATGTCATTGCTGATGTCGATCGACTAGAAATTCTCATCGGAGGAAAACGAGCTGGTAATAATTCCCCAGAAATCATTAATGAAGCAGCTGATATTTGTAAACGATTATTTAGTGGCGGCATCATGGATATTAATGTGTATCGATCCCTTATTAATGAAATCGCCGACGATTATTACAGTGATTAGATACAATTAGTGATAAAAACAGTTAATAATAAAATGATCGTGCATGGTACTCAACGTGGACCTACCATGGTCAGGGTAATAAATTCTCGATTACCTGTATACAGAGCAACCTACGGAGATGGATTAGGTGATGTTGTTCAGGGTTTGTTTAGGAGGATAGCCCCAAAAGCAATACCGATTGCAAAGCAGCTGGGAATGAAAGCTATTGATGTTGTTCGTGAAAAGGGTATAGGCGCTGTTGGTAATCTTGCTAGCAAAGCGTTTTCAGCAATTAAAGATAGACTATCACGATTAATACGCAGACCGGCCCGACCTCAACCTGTGAAATTACCTAGCACTGAAGTGATGCCCGCAAGTGTAAGTAAAATAATAAATCAAGCAGCTAATAAAAAACTAGCGGAGTTAGCTGATATCCCGATGTCGGAAAAGGAAAAAAATATAACCGCTAGTCTGATAGTAGGAAGTGGTCTTCGAGTTAGACGAAGACGATAATAATAAAGATGTTTAAGCGCGTATCTGACCCCGCGTTTGACATGGATGCACCAGTTCTCAAAGATGAGTCTGTGCGCGATTATCAGTATTATTCTTACGACGCACGAGAGCCAAATCAGCGTGGACGAATTGAACTACAGGTTCAGGATGCAAGTAGATATTTCTTACCCGCTGAGGCATTTATTGAAGTAGAAGGTAGAATTTTACAAGCAGATGGTACAGGGGTTGCAATTGGAAATATACCTGGTTTTGTTAACAACGGTATTATGGCGTTATTCAAAAGCGGTACATACATGATTGATGGGAGAGATATTGAATCAATTCAGAATGATGTTGATGTTGCCACGACGATATTGGGTCTTGCAAGATACAGCGACGATTATTCAAGATCAGCTGGTCCATCAATGATGTTTGTCAAGGATACTTCTGACCACCCTGACAGTAGAAATCAGGTTTTTCGACGACCAAAAGATCGAGCTGTTGCTCCTGCTGATGCTGATATTGAAGATCTACCTTTTCCAAATCCAGAATTTAGCTTAGGATTCGCATCACGTCGAGCAATGTTAAATGATGAAGAAGAATTTTCGTGTGCGATTCCACTATCACATATTTTTGGGTTTTGTAGAAATGTCAGAAAGGTCATTTTCGGAGCCAAGCATACAGTTGTACTTGTTAGAAAAGACAACGACAATGATGCAATCTGGCGACGTGATGCAGATGATGCGTGTATAGTAAGACTAACAAAACTTTCGTTGTGGATGCCAGTAATGACTCCAACAATTCCTGAAGAAGAACGTTTACTTAGTTTTATGAGTCAAGGTGGTAAATCGATGTTATCATGGTTGACGATGACTACAGATAGTATTTCAAGTGAAGTTGTTGGTTTATTCACATGGCATATAGCATCACAGCAGGGTATTTCTGCACAAAGACACATATTTATCGCATTTCAGGAGAATTCACGAGAAAACACACAAACACGAAATCCAATGGTGTTTGACACGTTGGGAGTTAGTGAAGTTTCTTTAAGAATAAATGGGCATCAAGAACCATTTGAGGATATATTACTGAGTTTCGATCAAATTCATGTAGCACGTGTATATCATCGATTAATGACGTTTATGGGTCGTGATCAAAATGTTGATACTGGTTTACAGATATCTCAGCGGGATTTTACAACACTGTATCCGATTTATTACTTCTCACTAGAACACTTAGATTTGTTCAGACAGTCAGTAGTTCATATACATTTT
>JAECUM010018870.1:0-29192 GCA_016617855.1 Megalonaias nervosa
TTGGAATATACCCAACATTGTTTTTAGTTCGTTTTGTACCACCACCAGATACACTGTCAACATACGCCTTATTTGTCAGATCATTATAGTTAACTGGAACATATGTCGTAGTTATTTTTTTGTCTCTCATGTTTATGTTGCCTGACATTGCTCCACCAGATTTTTTAAAGTATGGGGCAAGTTCTTCTTTTAACTGAGCATAACTGATAGCATCAGTATCGTTAGCTGGTGGCGAGGTTGTTGGTAATCCAGTAATTTTTGAGTTATTACTCATCGTAAGGTTACCTGTCATTGTATCGCCCGCTTTGTTAAGTTTATTATCGTCAACAGATTTTAGTTGCGCATAACTTGCAGCTTGTGTTTGATTTAAGTTTTCTGGGGATATGCAGTCTCCAAATTTATTATTTTTTTCCTGACATGTTGATATTACATATAACCGTTCCACCGATTTTATCAAGTTTGTTATCATCCACATACCTCAACTGTGAATAACTTACCGCTTGTGTATAATTTAAGTTTGCTGGTGGATACCTGGTCTCTAAATTTATTATTTTTTTTCTTCTGACATATCTAAATTACAGCTTAAAGTTCCTCCTGTCAACGACAACTTGTTATCATCAACAGATTTTAGTTGTGCAAAACTGACAGCTTATGTGTTATTAACATTTATTGGTGGATACGCTGTTTCTAAACCTAGTACTCGCTGATTTGACATAAACAGGTTTCCTGTCATTGTGTCACCGGATTTTTTCAGGTAACCTGATAAATCAATCTTGCCGTCTGTTATTGTTGTACTTTCAGTTTTTGACGTTGAATTGTCTATCAATATTCCAAATTTTGTATAGTAGCTCATTATTTATTGTCCTACATAAAATTGTCAACATTAGTCAGTTTAATATAACATAAAATTATATAGCAAACAATGGCGAAGATATTAAATTTTGATACCGAACGATTAATTAATCATAAACATAATAACAAACTTCCAGATTGTCATTATCTCATTATTGATCGTACAGGATCTGGTAAAACAAATCTGTTATTGAATCTTTTGCTCAACAATAACTTTAACTATGACAAGGTATATATTTACACAATTAATCCACAACAAGATAAGTACAAGCTACTAAGCGAATATAATAATAAACTTCGTGATGAACTTGACGCTGGCGATGATATATTTTTAATAAAACAACCAGAAGAACTAATTCCAGTTAATCAACTTGATTCATCTGAGCATAAAATAATCGTATTTGACGATATTCCGCTAAACAACGAGGAGATGAACAAGATCAGATCTTATTTTTCATTATCGCGTAATAAAAGATGTAATTCTGTTTATCTCGCCCAAAGTTTTTACAACGTCGATAGATTTATTCGGCGAAATACTGGTTGTTTTATATTATTTCCCGGACTAGATAATGTTGACGTTAGAAATATTGCAAACGAACAATGCGGTGACGTAACAAAAGATAAATTTATTGAATTATATCATCAAGCAACCAAAGACAAATACAATTTCTTTTTATTTGACAAGCTAGCGCGTGATCCGGCTAAGATGTTTCGTTGTTGTATTGACACGTTTTTATAGGTGAATTTTATAAAGCGTATAAAAAATACTGGACAAGCATCAACAAAGAATCGAGTTGCTAAAGACATTTATTGAAACTCGAGCAGCTTTTAAGAAAAAAGTGGAAGAAGCTCGACGTGGACAAGTTCAAGCAGAGGAAGAAACTGCTAAACTTTTCAAACCTGTTACTGAAGCAGTACTTGGCAAGCAACCAGAAATATCAACATTATCTGCAGACGAGCTTAAAAAATTACAAGAAAAAGGTTTGTTAGGTTTACTTGGAGAAAGATTAAAAGAAGAAAATAAAAAAATTGCAGAGGAACTTGTAAGAAACATTGGTGATCCTGCTGTACGACAGGCTGAATTTGACATATTAATGAACAACCCTCTTGCGCTTCAGCATGCTATTGCAAGATTGACAGTTAATCCAGCAGAGTTAAAGAGGTTAATAGAAAAATTGTCAGAGCAAACTAAGGAATTAGCTGAGAAACAAAAACAAAATTGACTGAAACCATTGTAGTAGAAATGCCAATTGAGAAACAGATAAGATTTTATAGAAAAAATGCACGTGTTAAAATATCAGATGCAGAATATAATGAATTTATTAATAGACATAAAATCATTGAAATTGACAAAATTCGAACTTGGCCAGAAGAAAAATATAACAATTTAAGAGAAAAATTAACAGAAATTATAGATACTGGTTTACGTGCTGATGAAGGAATTAAAAAATTAAAAGATGAAAAGAATTTATTAAAAGTACATGATTATATAAGAGAAGGAATTATTGCTGAGGTTTTACTTAAAACAGCAACACAGTACAGAACCAGAAAAGTAGAATATGGTAAAGGTTGGAATTTTAAAAGACTATTTGATGAATATGAAAACGAACGAGATATAACATTACCAGGGGAAACCACTGGATCTGGAGTTAAAGTTTTCACATCAAACGCAGAAATAGTTGACCGACTTATATTATTGATATCATCCAAAGAGGCTGGTAATGAAAGCGTAGAAATCGATAACGAAATCATTGATATACTAGATCATCTTAGATCGAGTGGATTACTAACATCATCCGAGTATGAAATTTTACATAGTGATCTTATCTAAAAATATTATATAATGTCACTAACATCAACAACATTATTACTTGATTCATCGCAGACAACAGGAAACAGCGCAAACTTTTCTGTTTATTACAATCCGCCAATACAACTAGATCCTGAAAAACAGTATAAGATTGGACTAATTTCCTGTACAGCATGGAATTCTATGGCTAACGTAAAAACTGAAGTAAATGACGAGTTTAGGTTTATAAACATAGCTATTGAAGGAGATAAATGGAAAACATTTAAAATTCCACAAGAAGCTTATAATCTTACTGATCTAAATAAGACGATAAAGGAGCTGATAACAAAGGCGGGCGGTATAGCTGATAATTTTGAGCTAACACCAAATTATAACATATTACGAGCTAGTATAACATTAAAAAATAATATGATGATTGATTTTACATCACCAAAAAGTATCGCATCACTGATAGGATTTCTCCATAAAATTTATGATAGTTTTGAAGAAGCTGTTACATATAACGGTGAACTGCCAGTAAATATAACAGAAGTAAATACAATACTAATAAATTGCTCCATTGCATCTGGATCTTACTCAGCCAAGGGTTGTAGGGGACAAACGATATATAGTTTTTCGCCAGACGTTCCACCAGGATCTATCATGCAAATTAGTCCACGTCAAGTTATTTATTATCCGATTAATTTTGAAAATTAAATAACAAGTATAACAATGCAATTAACAGATCAATCAGGTAGACAAATAGATCTTAACAACGAAATTGTCACGTATGATTTACACCTACGCACTGTATAAATCATCGATAGCGTAGTCAATTTTGTGAGCCTATATTTTATAAACAAAGATGAGACGAAGAAAAATTTATAGAAGAAAAATCGTAGGTGGATTTTTTGGAAATATATTTACTAAAATTGTAGAAAATATCCCAGGAATTGCGCGTAGAGTAGCACCAATTGCACTTGACGCAGGTAAAGCTTTTGCGACGGGGGTAGCTACTTCAGCAGGCACTGCAGTAGGACAAAAGGTCGCTGATAACATTAGAGGACCTTCAACATTGGAAATAAAACGAGCAATATCAGATATTGCGCCAACAAAAAAAAAAACAAAACGAGCTATGATAGCTACAACAAAAAAATTATTATCACCACATAGTGAAGAAATAGTACGTAAACTTGTAAAGAAAACAAAGCCGACGACTCCTGCTGCTTTTTAATTATATGCTGCAATTTTGTGTGGCGATTATAAAATAAAATAATGTCAGCTAAAAATTATCTCGATCTTGCTGAAGAATACGATACTGACGACGCTGTAACAGAATTCGAATACGTTGAGTATCTCGATGAAAACTCAAACGAACCAAATAAAACTGGTGTTAGAACTTTTAACACAAGAGATGAGGACGTGTTTCTACTGCCGCATAAGGCAGTGTTAGAAGTGCGTGGCCAAATCTTAACTGCGATAGGTGGTGATATTGCAGCTGGTGTAGAAATTGCGCTTGTCAATAACGGTTGGAGCTTGTTTAAAAGTGCACGATACCAACTGGCCAGTCAAACTGTAGAAGATATTTCAATGCACTTGCCTATAGCAAGTACAATACTTAACATTGTTTCGTTTAGCGATGATTATTCTAGATCAGTGGCCACAAACATGATATGGTTTAAAGATACCTGTTTCGAGCGAGTTTCGTACTGGTGCTGGTGCACCTGCTCCAGATAACAATAATCTAATCGCCAATCCAGCTGGTAATGCAGCTGGTGATATTGGAGACGCGATAAGATTAGCGGCCACAAGAATAAGACGACAGCAATATAACGAAGGATTTGCCAAACGAAAAGCATTTGCTGCAGAATCTCGCCAAATAACGATGATGCTTCCGTTAAGTACAATCTTTGGATTTTGCCGTGAATATGACAAAGTTTTTCGCGGAATAAAACATACACTTATTTTAGATCGAGCTGATCAAAACGATTGTATAATGCACGCTGATGGGGTGGCTGAAGGACAGTTTGCTATTAAAAGATTAGCACTGTGGATGCCGCGAGTTGTTCCCTCTATAGCTAAAACAATGGAACTCGAATCATTATTGACCAATTGGACAAAAAAGATACACTTCCAGCAAAACAGAATTTATCAAACAGCAATTCCTAACGCAACTGATTACACATGGCGTGTTACAACCACGCCCAGCGAACAACTACCTCGACACTTGTTCGTCGTATTTCAACGACAGGCACGTCGTAATGATCAAGAAATGAACAATTCCGTATTTGATAACCCTAATGTCAGACGAATATTTGTTAGAGTAAATTCTAAACAATATCCCGAACGTGCAATCGAATGCAATTTTGCTGACGATGAAACAAGAAACATATCTCGGCCGTATATGTACCTTATGGAGGCTATGCAAAAATATCAGGACTCGGACAGTGGATCTCAAATATCAGTAGAAGAGTTTCGATCACTCTATCCTATCTTTTCTTTCGACATATCGAAACATTCCGAACGAGCTATCGGATCAACTGCTGATATTGAGGTCACCTGGACACTTAGCGAACTGCCAACCGAACAGTATAACGTATATGCGCTAGTTGTCAGTGATAGATTCTTGACAATTGACTCGCCCAAAGGAAGAATGACTGTACAAGTTTAGTCTAACAACCGTGATATAAAATAATGAGAACCAAGTATACAACTCGAGAAATATATCTAACATCCGGTCAAGTTGAAAAATTATCAGCAGCTGTTGCTAAACGCCGTTCTGTTTCTTTAATGATATCCCTGGGGACTTCAAATAAAACAGCGGTTAAATTAATGCTAACACAACAAGAAATCGATAAACTTGATAAAGGAAAACCGTTTGTTCTTAAACTATCTGTTTCACAAATAACAGCGATGTCAAAACATGGTGGATTTTTTGGACCAGCACTTTCAGTATTAACTAGCACAATACTGCCAAAAATTTTGCCAGTACTTGGTACATTAGGACTAGCGGCTGCGTCAGGGGCAATATCTGGCGCAACGAAAAAAGCAGTTGAAGGTCGTGGAATCAAACAAATCTATCGTTAGTGACTTTGTCACTCAGTTTTATGTAACAATATAAAATAAATGCCAGCTAGAAAAACAAAATCGTCGAAAAAAAAAGAAAACAACAAAACGCAATCGAACAAAACAAGGAGGATTTCTTTCAATAGCTCCACTTTTAATGGGACTAACGGGAAGTATACTACCAAACCTATTAGGAATCGGACGTGGAAAGACTCTACCAGGTACCAGACGCTACTGAGTAATTTTGATATAATTGAAAAATTGAATGACGTTGTCGGATTTCGCGGAGTATTTTCTAAGGACGAACTCGATGACGTACCAGCAGGTGGTTCGTGCGTCGTAAATATAGAAAATTTTAACGATGGCTCAGGCACTCACTGGGTTGCTGTCTACGATAATAATTATTTTGATTCGTTCGGACTTCCTCCGAGCGATCTTATAAAAAAATATATTTTTAAAAAATGTAAAAAAATAAATTATTCATCTAATCAACTACAGCCGATTGGAACATCAGCTTGTGGTTATTATTGTATAATGTTTGTCCGACAAATGTCAAAAGATCCTGATCTTTTAAAGTTTATTTTACAATTTGATAAGCAACCTTCTCACGCAAACGATGATATTGCAGTTAATTTTTGTAAAGCTTGCTAGTAATTTTATCTAAATTACAAGTATAAATTTCAATATACTGTCTGAAATGTAGAACTAAAACAGAAAATAAGGATGAGACGACGGAAAAAACAAAAAATAATAGAATAATGCTAAAAAGTATTTGTGTTGTTTGTGGTAGGAAGAAAAGTATGTTTCTGAAAAAACAAGTAGATGAGACGTCAGAATCTGGGATAGATAAAGTTATTTTAGTTGATGATTAATTGATAACAATTTTTTATGAAACAAAATAAAATAAAATGAAGTGCAATTGCGATTGTGATAAAGATCTTTGTATCGAACAAGATAAAATCGTCACGTACTGTCAATCATGCAATCGCCGTGAGGTAATTGGAAGCGGAATTGACATTCACAAATTGATTGGCAAATTACCAAAACCAAAAGGCGGCTGGACATTGCCAGGCTATAAATATACTGGACCTTATAATCCTCTCGATAAACAACTAGATCAAAATGATAATCCGCTGCCAGGACAAGAGCCTTATAATCAAGTTGATGCAATAGCGATGCGTCATGATATCTGCTACAGGGACAATGAGCAAGATAAGCACGGCTGTGATAAAGTAATGTTAGACGAACTTCGTGATATGGAGCCGACAAATATGCGAGAACGTTTTGATAGAAGGCTGGTCCAGGGTTTTATTGGAGCAAAATATAAATTAGGACTTGGGAAAGAATTGTATGACGATCTTGCAGCTGAACTACACAAACCTAAAACAAAACGTTTCCGCGACGTAAAGTTGTCGCAAATGCCGTTGATGATATCTGGGCGATAGATTTAGTCGATGTGTCAAATCTTGCTCAATTTAATGATAATAAGAAATATTTGTTTAACGTTGTAGATGTTTTTAGCAAATATGCCTTTAGTGTTCCAGTTTCGGATAAAACAGGAATGTCAATGACTGACGCGTTTAAAAAAAACAGATTATCGTTAGAGCAGAAAGAAAACCAAATAGAATCTGGACTGATCACGGAGCAGAGCTTTTCAATAAAAAGTTCGAGCGGTTTTTGGAACAAAATAATATTAAAAAGTATGTTACAGGAAACGAAGGTAAAAGCGTTGTCGTCGAGCTATTTAATCGCACGCTAAACAAAAAAAATACACAAATATTTGACAGCTAAAAACACAAACAGATACGTCGATGAGCTTCCACAGATAGTTGAAGAATATAATAACACGAAACACCGAACCACTAAATTGTCACCAAACGACGCAATCAAAAATTCGATATTAGCGAATGAAAACATGTTCCGCAGACATAAATTTAAAGTTGGTGATAAAGTTAGAATTTCTCTGACGAAAAAAACATTTGAAAAAGGATTTACTCCAAACTGGAGCGAAGAAGTATTTGTTGTTGATAAAGTACTTTTAACAATACCTGTAACATACGCGCTAAAAGATCTGGTAGGGGAATCGATCATTGGTAGTTTTTATGAACAAGAACTACAAAAAACTGAACAAGATGTTTTCGTTATCGAAAAAGTGATTAGGAAAAAAGGCAATAAAAGTTTAGTTAAGTGGCGTGGGTATAGCGATAAATTTAATAGTTGGATCCCAACCAAACAAATTATGAAATAATGTTTCTATAGATTTCCTCGTACTTACGTTTGATAGATTTACATTATACTGGTTTAGATAACGATATTAGATATTGTCTACGATCGTCAGAGATCGTCATTAAGTTAAAAATCTTGACAAATATAAAATCGAATTTTATATTTTTCTGTCGGCCTGCAATTTTTAGATTTTAAAAAGGTTTGATAAGCTGCCAAAATGTTTGTTGTTCGGCAACAGTAAAATTAAATTTTATTATTTTTTTAGCAATGTGATACTTAACATTATATCGTCCAGTTGTCGGTCTGCTGTAATTTTTTCTGTCAGCGACGGCGAGTATCTCATCTTCATCGTCGGATTCGTTGTTGTACAAAATATCATCTTCGCTGTAACCAGCAGATTTGTCTATATCGGTAGAGATTGGTAAAATTACTTGTAGTTTTGTGGCGACTTTGTCGTTAGTGATTGTATCACTTGCGATTGTATCTTCCGCGTATATTTCAGCAAGTCGTTTCATCAAATCCATATTATAATATACTTTTATCTAATTTATTGTTATAAGATGACCACAGAGATGAAATCTCCTGAGGTAAAATATCAACAAAAAGTTAATATATTAAATTACAACGAACTAGCCGAAACAGTGAGAAAATGTCTGTCGGGTTATAGTGCATCTTCCGTTGACGTTATTGTAATGCCTGGCGAAAATGATAGAATATTACTAACGGCAGCAGAAAAGGATAAACTTAATGATAGCGCAATAATGACGCTAAAATTTGATCGCGATGATATTATAACGTTTGCTCATCATTGTTTAATCAAAAAGGCTCTTACAAAGATCATCGATCCTATAAGCAAAGAAAACCCAAGCATTATGTTTTCTTGAAAAAGCTGATCTTATTATTCCATCAGCAACAAATTTTACTGTTCTGGGATTAGTATCAAAATGTTTTGCCGCAGCTGAAATTGATTTAAAACTGATTTTCTCGTCTTTTACGAGATTGAATAAAATAACAGGTTTTGCCGGATATTTAAAATTAGCACTACCACCTCGTCCTTTTCTCACATTTTCCTGCTGGGTAACTAGTTCTACATTTTCTATTCGATTGTCAGTTTTTATGTTATTGATGTGATTAATAACCAAACCATTAGGTATAGGTCCGTTAAACGTCTCATAAACAAAACGATGTGATAAATAATTAACTCGATTGGTTAGTGTTCCTTTGACAGTTGCCATGAGATACCCCATATTACTCATAAAACCAACAACGTTTTTAGTTCTTATATGTCTAATAATTCCCTTATCATTTGCTCATATAAATCAAACACAGGATGAGGTTGAAACTCATTTTGTAAAGATAAGTTTTCAATATTATCGTCGCTAATCGAGCCATTTACTCGATAGACACGTTGTCCTTCTGGAATATCATCGCAGAATAACGTGTAAATAAAATCTTTTCTAAACATTTCCGTTCTCTCAGCATTATCACCTTTAACGCTGATCTTATAACCTGCTGGCGTTGCTTCACCAACAGATTTTCCAGATTTTATGTTAATAACCAAACCTAATGCATTTCCAGCATATAGGTTGTACTTGGGGTGAACATGATATTCTTCTTGCTCCTCCGCTGCCAATCCAATATATCTCAAACTTTCTGTCTTTATATTAAAAGGATTTTTTTATATCTCTAATTGTTTGTTCAGCTGGCGTGCAACCTAATGCATTTCCAGCATATAGGTTATACTTGGGGTGATAATACCCTTGCTCGTTTGCGCTTGTCAGATTTTGTGTCATTATATTATAAGGATTTTTTTATATCTCTAATTGATTGTTCAACTTGGCGCGCTGTGAGTTATCAATCGAACAACTAATTAGAGATATAATATTACGCTATATATATATAGCAATGCTCAAATTGCGAGATATTGCTAAAAAGAGCCTTATGGGAGAACCTGAAAAAATAGCGACTGCCTTTACAGGATTTGACAACAGTTATCGGTTCGATAAACAAATCGTACTGGTAAATTTTACTGCAACAAATCTCTATCATTTGTTAGAGCCAACTGTGAATCGTGAACTTGAAAAACATAAGGGCCTAAGAATATTAGTGCAATATCATGTTATATTTTCAAAGCTACTTGTGACGTTAGAATCGACTGACAAGGAAATTGCCCTTACATTAATGCAAAATCAAGGCGTGTTTTGCTTGGGACTGATCTTTTGTCACTAGCTAATGAAATACATCAGGAAATTTGGAAAAGATAGAAGAATTTACCGAATCGGGTTCGGGTTGGAGGTTTGAAATTATTACTGAAATTTTATTTCACACAATAAAATATAACGTATTACACGGTAGTTCGTATACTGACCTACCACAAAAAATAAAAAATAAAAAAAATGCTGTCTAAACGTAAAGAACGTTGATAACAGATGTTTTCAGTGGGCTATACTTTCTGCGCTATTTCCAGCAGAAATACACGTTGATCGCGTTGACAATTATTTTAGTCACGTATCAAAATTAAATTTTAATGGCATCGACTTTCCAGTTGCAGAAAATCAAATGCCAAAGTTTGAAAAGCAAAATAATGTTTCAATAAATGTTTTCGGACTAGATGAAAAAGAAAACGTCTATCCGAGATATATTTCGGAAAAAGCTTCACAATCAACGATAAACTTGCTGTTTTATAAGAACCATTACGTTTGGATTAAAAACTTTAATGGACTAGTTGACGGACAGTATAATAAACGAAATAAAAAAACGTTCTTTTGTTATCGCTGCTTGCACGGTTGTAATGACAATGAAACATTACAAAAGCATTTGCATTACTGTAGTGACGTACAACGAATAACGATGCCGTCCAAAGAAAATAGTTTATCACAGTTTGTCAATCACAATCACAAACTAAAAATTCCTTTCGTTATATACGCTGATTTCGAATGTTTACTTCAACCTGTACTCGGCGTAGAAAGTAATCCTAACCAATCGAGTACAAGAAAAACTCAAAATCATGTTCCATGTGGAGTAGCGTATAAAATAGTTTGTTGTACTGATTCGAGATTATCCAAACCAATTAAATTATATCGTGGTAAAACTCCAGCTGTTTGGCTCCTCAAGCAGTTAATTGGCGAAGTTGATAACATATTTAATCGTTTAAAAAGAATCACTCCAATGATAAAACTGACATCTCAAGAAGAATCTGATCACGAGGAAGCGGAATTTTGTCATATTTGTGAAAAAGCTTTTGACTCGCCTGATAACAAAAAAGTACGTGACCATTGTCATTTGACTGGGCAATATCGTGGAGAGGTTCATGATCAGTGTAATTTAAGGTTTCACGCTCCAGATTTTATTCCAATTGTTCTTCACAACTTCCGAGGATATGATAGCCATATTATCGTAGAAGCTTTTGGTGATCCCGACATAGTATCTCGTTTAAAACTTGATAACGTAATCAAATGCATTCCAAATAATTTTGAAAAGTATATGTCAGTTACTTTAGGGAAGTTGTGTTTTACTGACAGCCTACAGTTTATGGCAGCATCATTGGATGAGCTGGTAAAAGGTTGTAGCGAGTTTGGTAACCTACGAGACAGTTTTGGCGATAAATATAATCTACTGACTAAAAAAGGAGTTTTTCCGTACGAGTATCTCGACGATTGGAGTAAATTTGATGAAACGTCTTTACCTAGCAAAGACAAATTTTATTCGCAACTTAAAAATGAAAATATAACCGATGACGAGTACAAATATGCACAAGATATTTGGAATAAATTTAACTGCAAGACTTTTGGCGATTATTATGATTTATATTTGAAAACCGACGTGTTATTGCTAGCAGATGTTTTTGAAAGTTTTCGAAAAGTGAGCTATAACAATTATGGACTAGATCCTTGTTGGTATTAGTCTGCTCCCGGGCTGTCATGGGACGCTCTGTTAAAGTTTAGTAAAGTAAGGTTAGAATTACTGACTGACGTTGATATGTTCAATTTTATCGAAAAAGGTATCAGAGGCGGTATTAGCGTTATAACAAAGAAATATGCTGAAGCAAACAACAAATACCTGAAAGAGTATAATCCTAAGCTTCCTTCGAAGTATATAATTTATCTAGATTGTAATAATTTGTACGGTTATTCTATGGCAGAACCAATGCCCTTTGGTGGATTTCGTTGGATTAAGACTGACCAATTTCTATCGGAGACAGAAAAGAAGATACCTGATGATGTTTCGTATTTCGTTGAAGTTGATCTCGATTATCCAACTTGGCTACACAATTTACACAACGATTATCCTTTCTGTGCGGAATCAATGATCATTAATTATAGTATGTTATCTCAAGAACAACAAGCGACAGCATCACCAAGACAAAATTCTACTGTAAAAAAACTAGTACCAAATTTATTCAATAAGCGAAATTATGTTTTGCATTATAAAGTTTTAAAACAAGCAGTAGATGCTGGTCTTGTGTTGAGGAAAGTTCATAGAGTTTTAAAGTTTAATCAGTCGCCGTGGATGAGAGGTTATATTAACTCGAACACTTCGAGAAGAGCTGTGGCGAAAACTGATTTTGAAAAAAACTTCTTTAAGCTTATGAACAATTCCGTTTTTGGTAAGACGAAGGAAAATATTAGAAAACGGGTAAATATCGAGCTAGTTAATGATATCAATCGCAGAAATAAACTTCTGACAGATGATGATTTTGTCAGTATGAAAATTTTAATGACAATCTTGTCGCGATACAAAGTAGAAAAACAAATCTAGAACTAAATAAGCCAATTTACGTTGGAGCCTCTGTGTTAGATTTATCGAAGTGGCTCATGTACGATTTTCATTATAATTTTGTTAAAAATCAGTGGCCGTCAAGTAGACTATTGTTTACTGATACCGACTCGCTCGTGTATGAAATCGAATGTGAGGATGTCTATCAGGATATATACGACAATCGTCATCTGTTTGATCTTTCCGATTACCCTCGTGACAGTAAATTTCATGACGACACAAACAAAAAGGTTATTGGTAAGTTTAAAGATGAAATGAACTCGAGCATCATCAAATACTTTATCGGATTGAGCAGTAAAATGTACGCCGTATTGCTAGACAATAATAAAATAACGAAAAAGGCAAAAGGTCTGCCTCGCGATTTTTTTAAAAGTTTATGCAATTTGATGATTACAAGTACGCGCTCTACGGCGGTGTTAGTTTTATAAGAGCAATGGCTATTAGAACGAAACTTCACAAACTCGAAACAGATGTCATCATCAAACGCGGTTTAAGTAATTTTGATGACAAACGTTATTGTGAAAATGGAGTAGATACATTTGCACTTGGGTACTGTAACGATGATAGATCTATACTTGATATCATATTCGACGGCTAGGTTATGAAATTTTATCTAAACTTTAGAAATAATGTTTGAAAATTTGACAGTGACAAATAGCTACAATAGCAAGATCAAATTTCTGATGATGGACGGCAAACAGTTGACAGTTGAAATTAATAATGAAACATCAGGTATATGTTTTACCGCAGTTCGTGACAAGCTAAAACTTTCGCTTATCAGATCTGATGACAGCGAGTATTTCAATTACCTTGAACAATTGAGCCAGAAGTTATCAGCAGAATTTAAAAACTTTCATGACCCGATAAGTCAACAAAAATATACTAAACTTACCATCGATCTCGATCGGTCAAAAGTATATTTTATCGACAAAAAATATCCTCTTAGCAAACCACAAATAAAAGATTTGTTTGAGTCTCGTCGCTGTGTGAGCGGTAAAGTAAAATTCTGTCTCTATTATCGTGATGATGAAATATTTCTAGTATCAACAGCTGAAACATTGGTCACTGGTGACGAGGTATGAACAATAAAAATAATTTTACAAAATTTTCACTTACTTGTCGCTCGGTGAAGATGTAGTAGTAAGGGAAAAGGCTGTGTTTTGGATCAAAGACCCCTAAAACGCCATCAAACAAATACGGTCGTCAAATATCTATCATATGTGATAATTACAAAGAATGAAGATGATTATCATAAGTATTTCAGTGACCAATAATATAGTGATCATGGAGGTGTTGACGAGGCGGTCGTCATCGAATATATTTGTCATATGTCATAGTTCACAAAGGATGGTCTAGAACCAGCCTTTGTATTTTGTCAAAAAATTAGATAGTGATCATGGAGGTGTTGACAAGGTGGTCGATCCATATTTGGTTGGGGCGTTTTAGAGGTCTCTGGTCCAGAACCAGCCTTTTCCCTTACTACTAACGTAATGACTCTTATAAAATAATAAATGTATTGTCTTTTGTGTAGCAGTCTCTGAAATATATCTTGGGTAAACAATTTCTCGCTCATCTAGTCCGAAAACATTTACTGAGATATTATTTTGTTTTTCAAACTTTGGTATCTGATTTTCTGCCACTGGAAAAGTTATTCCATTAAAATTTAGTTCGTTTTTATATGGCAAATACTTTTCAATTCGGTCACTGTGGTCACTCTGTGGATGTCTCTCAGACAAAATTGACCAACGAAAACATTGATCGTCGTTGTTTTTGACATTTATACAGCATTTTTTGTTTTTAATTTTTGTTGGCAGATCAACGTAAGAGCTACCCCGCAGTACGTTATATTTTGCCGTATGAATTAAAACTTCTTTTACCATTTCAAATTTCCAGCCTGACCCAGATGAAGTAAATTCTTCCAATTTTTTTTATTTATTTCTTGATGTATTTCATCGGCGACTGTAGCAATATTTGTTCCGGTTAATATTTTTCGTGATTTAGCTGTTAGATATAGCTCAGAAAGTTCTTTATCAAAACTTGTATTTCCAAAATTATATCAAGTATATCTTTTTCGATTGCGTGTAATTTTGATAAAATCGTATGATACTGAACTATTAGTTTGATACATTTATGAGTTGTAAGTTCTTTAGATACAACAGGCTGTAAAAGATGATATACATTTGTAGAGTTAAAATTTGCTAAAACATTTTGATCATCAAATTTATAACTGTTGTCGTATCCTGAGAATGCACTAGCAATTTTTTTCTGCTTTGATAATGCTCTTTTTAGCAATATCGCGCAATTTTAACATTCTATATAGTATTTAATTGATTTTTTTTTATATTTATTTTTTAATTAGAGAAATAAAATCCCTATTGTATAATGACAGAAATTTTGAGATATATCAGAATGACAGCGGAAGAGCAAGAAACTTATCATGCTCACCCAAAGTACAACTTATATGCTGCAAATGCACTTGGTTCGGTTATTAACATAAAATCTCAAAAATCAATAGGAAAACCAACACCAGCTGGTATGATAATTAGTGTAAAAGAAGATGATACAGATATCACCGAAATGTTTAGAAAAGATTTTATTTATACTTTGTTCTGTGATGATATCCCAGAAAGTCAGTGAGTCTATAGAGTTAATAATTCGATTACTGATGATAATATCGAAAATTTACCGTTACAAGATGAATATCAGCCTCATCCTGTGTTTGATTTATATGAGGCTAATGATAGCGGAATTATTCGAAGAAGAAAAACAAAAAAAGTATTAGGTAATTTGCAAAATACTGGATATTTAAGTTTAAGAGTTAGGGGAACAAAAACAGATTTTGTTAGTTATTATAATCACCGTTTTGTGTTTGAAACTTTTAATAAAACAATACCTAATGGTTTAGTTATCGATCATATTAACAGCATTAAATCTGACAATAGCATTGAAAATTTAGATTTAGTAACATATCAAGAAAATAGTAGAAGAGGAAATACTGGAAATAATGACTTTTGTAAGGTTAGAACAGTTATTTCAGTAAATCTTGAAACTCATGAAGAAATAAAATTTAAATCGATCACAACCGCTGCAAAACACTTTAAAATTAATAAAGCTAGAATAAAAGAAATAGCTGATGGTGAAAGAAAATCAGCATCATCAATGTCAACCTTCGACAGATTTAGTTTCAGATATGATGATTAATTCTATTTCGTAATTCTGTCTTAGTAAGACAGCTGTGGGCAAACATTAAAACATCATCTTTATCAAATTTTAATGTTATAAAAGCACTATCATTAAGTTTATTTTTTTTCTGCTGCTGTCAGTAATATCCTATCATTTTCGCCCTGCATTACAATAACGCCAACAAAATAAGCACTATAACCTGACAGACATTTTCGAACTGCTTCGGCTAATTCTTTGTAATTTAATATATTAACTTTTTGATGATATTTAACCTTAGAAATTTCCGGAGATTTCGTTTCGCTGGCCATTATTATTATAAATTAGATAAAAGTATATCATGATATGGACTTGATTAAGCGACTTGCTGATATATATTCAGAAGATTATATCGCCACAAAATTACCACACAATTTTGCAATTTTGCCAATCGCCAACGACAAATCTGCTGGTTATAACGAAGACGATATTTTGTACAACAACGAGTCCGACGATGAAGTAGTTGCTGTTGTAGATAAAAAAATTACAGCAGACCAACAACTGGACGATATAATGTTAAGTATCACATTGCTAAAAAAATAATAAAGTTTAATTTTACTGTTGCCGAACAACAAATATTTTGGCAGCTTATCAAACCGTTTTTAAATCTGAAAATAACTGGCTATCAAAGAAATATAAAATATGATTTTATTTTTGTTAAAATATTTAATTTAATGCCAGTTGATAATACAAGAAAATTATATTTAATTTCGTTATGTAAAACTATCAAATGTAAATCTGTATTTGCGAAATACAAACGAATTTATAAAATTATAAGTTTGTATAACCATAAAATTGGGAAAATTATAAAATAATTTTCTAAGTTTGTATCGACTTAGTTGGCACCCAGCTATTAAATTTATCGCTATACCCGCGCCACTTAACTAAACTTTTGTTGCCGCGTTTTCGGATAACTTTTTCAATAACAAATACGTCTTGAGAAGTTTTCTGAAGTTCCTGCTCGTAAAAACTACCGCTTATAGGCTCATCTAATAAATTTTTTAGCGCGTATGTCACTGGTATTGTTAAAAGTACTTTATCAACAACAAATACTTCTTCGCTCCAGTTTGGAGTAAATCCCTTTTCAAATGTTTTTTTCGTCAGAGAAATTCTAACTCGATCACCAACTTTAAATTTATGTCTTCGATAAATGTTTTCATTCGCTAATATCGGATTTTTAATTGCGTCTCTCGGCGACATTTTAATGGTTCGATGTTTCGTATTATTATATTCGTCAACAATGTTTTGTAAATTGTCAATATATTTACTAGTATTTTTAACTGTCAAATACTTATGAATTTTTTCATTTAGTGTGCGATTAAATCGCTTGACGACAACGCTTTTAGCTTCGTTTCCTGTGACGTATTTTTTGATGTTATTTTGAAGCAAAAACTGCTCGAACTTTTTATTAAAAAATTCTGCTCCGTGATCAGTCCAGATTCTATTTGGTTTTCTTTCTGCAGTTGTTATTATTGACTTTAGCGCATCAGTTATTGACGTTCCAGTCTTATCTGAAATTGGCACACTAAAAGCATATTTACTAAAAACGTCTATGGCATTAAAAAGATATCTCTTATTATTGTTAAATTCAGATAGATTTGACACATCAACTAAATCTATCGCCCAGATATCATCAACGGCATTTGCGACAACTTTACGTCGCGGAAACTTTTTTTTTAGGCCTATGTAGCTCTGCCGCAAGATCATAATTACCAAGCCCAAGTTTATATTTTGCTCCAATAAAACCCTGCACCAACTTTCTATCAATACACTCTCGCATCTTTACAGGTTTCATATCACGAAGTTCGTCTAACATTACTTTATCGCAGCTGTGTTTATTTTGTTCGTTGTCTGGAAGTTCAATGTCTCTGTAGCAGATATCATGGCGCATAGCTATTGCATCAACTTGATAGTAAGGCTCTTGTCCTGGCAGCGGATTATCATTTTCATCTAGTTGTTTATCAAGAGGATTATAAGGTCCGGTGTATGTATGGCCTGGTAATGTCCAACCGCCTTTTGGTTTCGGTAATTTGCCAATTACTTTATGTATATCTATACCAAAACCAATTATTTCTCTGTTGTTACATTGTTGGCAATATGTGACAATTTTATTTTGCTCGAGACATAAATCTCTGTCAGAGTCGCACTTGCATATCATTATATATTTTCAGATTTATAATAATATCTGTTTTCAGTCGTCTACTTATCAAATATCTGTTTTCAGTCATCTACTTATTAAATATCCGTTTTCAGTCGTCTACTTATTTTCAATCGTCTACTAAAATAACCTTGTCAATGCAACCAGCTTCGGACAATTTCTTTAAAAACATACTTTTTCTTTTTCCGCAGATTGCACAAATACTTTTTAGCATCATCCTGTTGTTCTTCGTTTTTTCTGTTGTTTCATTGATATTTTCTGTTTTAGCTTTACATTTGAGACAATATGTTGACATTATATATTTGTAATTTAGATAAAATTAATTGTAAGCTTTAGGTAGCTTTACAGAAATTAATTGCAAGCTTTTAGGTAGCTTTACAAAAAATTAATTGCAATCTCATCATTGGCGTGAGAAGAATGATTGTCAAACTGTAAAATAAAATTTAAAAAGTTCTTCAAACTTGCGGACATCTGTTTTATAAACATCACGCAATAATATCCACAAGCAGAAGTTCCAATAGGTTGAAGTTGATTAGACGAATAATTAATTACTTTATATTTTTAAGATATATATTTTTTAATTACATCACTTGGTGGAAGTCCAAATGAGTCAAAGTAATTATTGCCGTAAACTGCTACCCAATGTGTGCCAGATCCGTCGTTCAAATCTTGTATATTTATCACACAAGAACTTGGTGCCGCATCAGGCGATTTTATAGCCGCAAATTCATCTTTGGAATAAACTCCGTGGAAAATATTTTACTTGTTTTAGCTTATCAAGTATATCAAAATTACTTAACGGGGTCTCGTGTCCGGTAATGTTAGTCCTCGTCCTATTCCCAGCCGATTTGGCAATAGACTTCCCGCTAGCCCCGCTAAAAGTGGAGCTATTGGAATAAATCCTCCTTTGGTTGTTCTTCGACGTCGCGGTGTCTTTTTTTTTCGTTCTTGTTTTTCTTTTTGCTGTTTTTCGTTTTGGCATTTTATATTTATCAGTCACATAAAATTACAAACAATTTTGTTACTTAAACTGAAAAGTTAAACTTGCAAAATTGGTAATTTTGCTACTTAAACTAAAAAGTTCATCGAAACATTAAACTAAATTTGTTTTTATACCACTGCCAACAATACCACTGCCAAAAACTGCTTTTTCCGTTGCGCCTGATACTGCTCCAGACGCTGCTGCTAATCCTAATGTACCTAACACCGACAAAAGTTTTGGTAATAACGTTTTGGCTATTACAGATAGTGCCGGACCGAAGAAGCCGCCATGTTTTGCCATTGCTGTTATTTGTGTGGCACTTAAATTTAAAACAAACAATTTGCTGCGGTTATACTTATTTACTTGTTTTTTTGGTTAACATTAATTTTGTTAAAATACCCGCTGCGTTAGGGTTAATTTTTAATGATACCTGTCTCTGTTTTGCAACAGCAGCTGATAATTTTTTAACTTTGCCATCAGTCAAATATATTTCTTTTACAATATATTTTGTCATCTTATATTAAAGTTACAGATTAAACTCAAAGTTTTTCAAACTTTCACCGACATTTTACCTCCGACATAGTCGACTGTAACTACTCTATCGCTGATCACTAACGCGTACACGTACAACTGTGCCACCGGAACTGCTCCGAGCGTCCATGTAATTTCAATATCAGCAGTTGAAAGTGCATCTCTTTCATTTTGTTTACTAACATCAAAATGAAATATCGGATAAAGTGTACGAAACTCCTCTACTGATATCTGAGATCCATCTCCAACGTCCTGATATTTTTGCATCGCGTCGAGTAGGTACATGCAAGGTCGAGTAACATTTTTATTAGCGTCATCTGCAAAATTGCATTCTATTGCTCATTCTGGATATTGCTTTGAATTTATTCTAGCATATATGCGTCTAACATCGGCATTATCAAATATCGCATTATTTTGTTGTTGGTTACCACGTCGCGCTTGCCGCTGAAATACAACAAATAATTGTCTTGGCAGTTGTTCGCTTGATGCTGTTGTGACTCTCCATGTGTAGTCGGTGGTATTTTGAACTGCTGTTTGATATATTTTATGTTGCTGAAAATTGATTTTGTTTGTGCGGTTTTGAAGAACTTCATCTAGTTCGAACGATGTTGTTACTGTCGGTGTTATTCGTGGCATCCAAAGTGCAAGTTTGTTTATAATAAACTGTACATCAACTCCACCAGCTCTGAATAAACAATCATTTTGTTTTGATCTTTCTAAAATAAGTGTATGTTTAACTCCACGATATACTTTGTTGTAATCGCGACAAAAACCAAAGATTGTACTTAACGGCAGCATCATCGTAATTTGACGTGATCCTGCTGCAAGTGCCTTTCTTTTGGTATAACCATCATTCTAACGTATATTTTTTCTGACACTAGGAAATGAGTTATTATTCAAATTCAACATTTCAGTGCCGCTCGCAGCTGCTCCTGGTGGTGTTATACCAAGATTGTTACAAGCAGCAGTAAGCGCGACTCTTGTAGCTGCATTACCAGCGGCTGCACCTGGTTCGATTATACCTAGCGCAACAGCATTAATAATAAGAAAATCTCTTACAATTACAACATTTGCAGCGGCATCAGCTCCAGCCACTAAAATAAGTGTACTTCCAGCTGAAAACTCAGACGATGCTATCAAACCAGACCCACCACTTCCGGTATCTTTAAACCACATCATATTAGTTGCAGTTGATCTGAAGTAATCATCAGAAAACGAAACAGTATTTAAGATTGTACTTGCAACTTGCAAGTGACTTGAAATATCTTCAACAGTTTGATTGGCCAGCTGATATCTGGCACTTTTAAATAAACACCAGCCATCATTTATAAGAGCTACTTCTGTTCCGGCTGCAATTGCAACAGGTACATTAGCTATTGTCATAATCTGGCCACGAACTTCCAATATAGCCTTGTGTGGCAGTAGAAATACATTTTCGTATCGTGTATTAAATGTTCTGACGCCAGCTTTATTTGGCTCATTAGAATTTTCGTCGAGACACTCAACATATTCAAATTCTGTTACGGTGTTGTCCTCGTCATAAGTTTATGTTAAATCGAAATGATTTTTGACAGACATTTTTTATTTATTAGATTACATAATTTTCTAACGATTACTATGTAATTGGTGTTGTTACTTTAGATATTAACTTTGTATAATCTGCTCGCCCTTGGGTGATAAAAGTTTTTTTTGTTGTTGTTATCATAGCACATTTTGTTTCTTTTGTTGGAGCGATTTCTGATATAACCTGTTTGATTGTCGGTGGTGATCCATTTTGCGGTACGCCTTTAATTTTATCCGTTATTTTTTGTCCCACTGCAGTTCCGGCTGCAGATGCGGCTCCAGTTGCAAAGCTTTTGACGCGTCGAGTGCAATTGGCGCAACTTTATGCGCGATTCCCGGAATACTTTTAATAATTTTAGCAAATATATTTCCCAAATATCCTCCGACTATTTTTCTTCGATAAACTTTTTTTTGTTTCATTATATCTGAGGTTGCATAATTTTTTGTAAAGCTTACAATTACTAAAATATGTTTACTATGTCAATCACGAAGTCGCTATAGCCAATCACGTAGTGATTGTGCGTAAGTGTAAATAGTAAGTAACAACCTCTTTATTCAGATCCAGCTGTCGTCCAGATTGATCTGTCAACTGTATATTTATACTCGTCATTTGAGTTTCAACATTTAGCGGATAATAAACAACTTGTCGAGGATTAATTTGCATGAGCGATCCCGGTGGAACATCTGGCGAAAAACTATATATCGTTTGTCCTTTACTACCCTGAGTTGAGTAAGATCCAGACGCAATGGAGCAATTTATCAGTATTGTATTGACGTCAGTTATATTTACCGGAGATTCACCGTCATATGTACATGTTTGTCCTCGTTCAGAGTTATATCTTTTACGATCAAATCCAATCAGCGACCCTATGTTCTTCGGTTTTGAAAAATCTACACTAAAACCATTTTTTAATTTTATTGTGGCGCGTAAAGTATTATAATTTGGTGTTAGCTCAGAATTGTCAGCGTCGTTTTTATCTAAAGATGTTATTAATTCGCGTATCGTCTTATTTAAATCGATTAGGTTGTAGACTCCTTGCGGAGTAGCTATTACAACATGACCATGGTAGCCGTTGGAGGGAGTATAAAATGTAAATTCATCATTGTCACCAGTTTTCACGTTAGCCATGGAGTGCCAACACGTACACGAAATTAGTCCAATTTCGTACTGTTTTTCAGTATCAAGTTGTATTGGCGGAGTATAATTTACTGAAAAATTTGCGCTATCTTTCGCTTTAGCTGTACTAGAGTCTAGTAATAATGTTGTTGACATTGATATTTATAACATTTTTACAAAATTAACATTGACAAAATTGATATTTACAAAATTAACATTTATAAAATTAACATTTTTACAAAATTAAATCGCCTTGATTTATATCAAATCAAGGTGTAAAGTTTCATATTCATCAGATGTTAATAAATTTTCCGATCTTAAATAATCAAGTATGTCAATAATTTCATTATCAATTTCAGCGCCAACATTTCCGGCTTCCTTTGATGATATCAGAAGCATTAATCTGCCTATCATTTCGGTAGTTGATGCAAATATTTTTACACCTGTTCCGGTTACTTGCGGTTGTTCAAGTGATCTTTTTAAAGCTTCTTCTGCCACTATTTTCTTACCCTCAGCCAACACTTTTTTGTCATAACCTAGTCTTTCCTCATCATAAAATTTTGCTTCAGTATCTATAGTACTAAGGTGAGTGTCACTTTTACGTTTTTTGTTTAATTTTGTTATATTGAAAATAACTTTCTTATAAAGGTTAGCAATAATTGCGTGTCGACGTAATCTAATATTTTGCTTATAGTTTTCATTACTTGATTTTATATTTTTAATATTATCTTCACCTTCACCTTTATTTATTATTTCTTCTAGTTTTTCTAAATTTTCATCGGCATCAAAATCATCTTTTGCAATATGATGTAATCTAAGATTTTTATATCCATACTCTTTATTAAAGTCATTATATTCGGAATTTTTTATTCTATCAAACATATTTCTTATATCAAAATGATTTTTTTTTCTAAAATCTTCTTTTTCAACTTTTTTTTTTCTATATCTTCTAACTTTCTTCTAATCGGCCCAACTGTTAAACTTGCCAATTTTCGTTCAAGTTCAAGTGGATTATTGATCAGACGATCTATTTCAGCTTGTCTAGCAACAGGATCATCAATATTTGCTGGAAGGTCTTCAGCTAATCTTTTTTTTTTTTTTCCTCGTCAGATCTACCAATAATTTTTGCAGCAGCTGCTTCTTGTTGTTCTCTAACAATTCCGACAAAACCTTTTTCCTGTAGATTCTTAAGTTCTTCTGGAGACATTGTTTGCACTTCAGGTTGTTTTCCAAGTAGGGCCTCAGTAACCGGTTTGAAAATCGCGGCTGTTGTTTCCTCTGCAGACACTTGGCCACTTCGTGCTTGTTGAATCATCTTTCTAAGTTCTTCTTTAGATTTAGCAAGTTTTTTTCAGATTTTCTATATGTTTTCTGTATTTTGCTTGTCTTTCCATAATTATTATATATAAATTTTATATAAAACAAAAACTTACTGCAAGTAACTGTCAATGCAACAACGAAACATTTTAGCTGGATTATGTGTAAGTTTGTCAAACAAGAAAAAGTTATATTTATCTGCTGTCGCTTTATGATATAATTCAATAAATTTATCTTTTGTCACATCACCACATTGCTCGTTTGCAATATTTCTAACGTCAACATTGTCTAGTCCCGGAAATAATATAAAACAACCAGTATTTCGCCGAATAAATCTGTCGACGTTGTTTAAACCTTGAGCTAAATAAACAGAATTACATTTCTTATTACGTGATAGTGAAAAATACGATCTTATTTTATTCATTTCCACATTATTTAGCGGAATATCGTCAAAAACTACTATCTTATGCTCGGACGAATCAAGTTGATTAACCGGAATAAGATCTTCTGGTTGTCTGATAATAAAAAAATCTTCACCAGCATCAAGATCATCGCGAAGTTTGTCATTATATTCGCTTAGTAGCTCGTACTTATCTTGCTGTGGATTAATTGTATAAATATAAACTTGATTGTAATTAAAATTATTCCCGAGAAGTAAATTCATAAGCAAATTTGTTTTTCTTGATCCAGTTCGTCCAACAATAAGATAATGGCAATCTGGAAGTTCGTTATTATGTTTATGTTTCACCAACCGCTCTGTATCAAAATTTATTATCGGCGACAACGTTGTCGTTAATTTTACCATTGTTTGTTATACATTTTATGTTATATTAAACTGACTAATGTTAACAATTTTATGTTATATTAAACTGACTAATGTTGACAATTTTATATAGGACAATAAATAATGAGCCATTATACAAAATTTGGAACAACATTAGGAGATTCATCGGAAATAATAACAAACGGCAATATTGATTTATCAGGTTACCTAAGAAAATCTGGTGATACAATGACAGGAAACCTTTCTATGTCAAATCAGCGAGTAATAGATTTAGAAACAGATTATCCGCCAATAAATGTTGTTGATACACAAGCTGTTAGTTATAAACAACTAAAATCCGTCGACGGTAATAAACTAGATAAATCCGGTGGAATTTTAAGCGGCAACTTAGACATGTCAGGGAAAAAAATTATAAATTTAGAGACTGGATATCCACCGGCAAACTTAAATTATACACAAGCGGTAAGTTATTCACAGTTGAGGTATGTGGATGATAACAAACTTGATAAAATCGGCGGAACGGTTATAGGTAATATTAACATGTCGAGGAAAAAAATTATTGGGTTAGAAATTGTATATCCACCAGAAAACTTAAATCAAACGCAAGCTGTAAGTTATGCACAACTAAAATCTGTTGACGATAATAAACTTAACAAAGCCGGCGACACAATGACAGGTAACCTTGCAATGAGTAATAATTCAAAAATAACTGGACTACCAACAACCTCACCACAAGCCGACGCTGATGCTATTAGTTATGCTCAGCTAAAAGAAGAACTTGCTCCATATTTTAAGAAATCCGGTGGACCAATGTCAGGTAATATAAACATGAGAGACAAAAAAAATAATGACGACTTACGTTCCAGTTAACCCTAACAATCTGACAAATAAAGCGTATGTTGATAGTCTGTCTAGTGGTATAAAACGAACTAAAAATAATGTTGGGTATATTCCAATACTTTATAAAGCAACTGACAACCGAGCCGGGTTTGAAGTAAGCGCATCAGCATATTATCCTGAAAATTATCCTTATTACGATTTCTCTGATGGACATGAGTGGACGACCAACGGAGAAGTTGAACATTTTTGGATTAAAATTAAATGTCCTACTGCAGTTGCTATTTGGCAATTTCATTTGCGCGGCAGATTAAACTCTAGAGTTGGAAGAATTTATAATTGGCAATTGGAGGGATCAAATAATGATATCGACTGGACAACATTGTATAGTGCAGTAAATATGTATATTTCAACAGCACAATATTTCACAATTCCAGTGGAAAATATTGTTAACAAGTACTTATATTTTCGAGTTAATGTTTTTGCTGCTGAACATTCGTTTCCGGGACTAACAGAATTTCAAATATATACACTCGATCATCAAATTTAATCTAATGCTATAAAATAATGTCGGAACCACCAATTATAACTTTTGCGAGGGAATTTTGTGATTATATTCGTAACTATAGAAAACGCTTTTTGGGTGAATCAAAAGCGTACGTGCGATAAATACCAGAAATTGTTTTTCAATTTCAATGATAAACTCTCTATTGTTAGAGGAAGAAAAAAATTTTGTTCGTGTTATGTATATGCGAGGACCACAACTAAAAGAAGCAATAGAAAATTTTGAAGTGATACGTAGATACTGTCATCCTGATGATTGTCTAGAAGAACTTAAACAAGTTGATATCCTGTTAAAAAAAAATATTGCTCGAGCTTGATCTGGGAAATTTGGATTTGATAATAAAATCGGACTTAATAAAACCACAAGCTTACGGTAAAAGAGATGATATAAAAAAATCTGTAGAAGATAGTCATGATAGCCTAAGCAGATTTATGGAAACTAAAATAATAAGAATAAAAAGAAACAAGAAGTTATACAATAGTTTTTTAAAACGAGAAATTTTTAAGTATCTCGGTTTGTACTACCACGACAAAGAAACTCTAATTAAAATCGTGAATATGGCATCAGACACTGAGTTAATTATTAAAGCTTACGCAAACGCAATTTTGCCAATGACACGTAAAAAAAACCCAGAATTTGATCCGATTATTGTTGACAGATCTATAAAGATAATCAAAAATTTTGACGATGAAATTAGTGATCTTAATGATATTGAGCGAGAAAAGTTTTTTGATAAAGTCAGCCAAACAGATTTAGTAGCAAAGCCTGATTCTTATTTTGATATAGATGAAGCGGATGATCTTCCATTTCCATCAATCCACCGCTCTAGGCAATTGTCATTACGAAATTATTACAATGAAGTTGAAAAAATATTCATAAAACAATATGAGGCATTATTTTTTATAATAGCTTCCGCTATTGGTCTGCTAACAAACGAACCAAAATTACTTAAAAAATTAATGCTAGCAAATTTCGTTGTCGCATATGCAGTTATCAGACAACATCTTGTTTTAAAAAGTTAAACGTTAGATCAAGTAAGCTTGGTATTAGGTTATATTGATAAAACAGAAAGCGATTACAGCAATTTGGTGAATGAAACAGATTTGTATAAAGATGAAATATAAAATACTTTTGACTCATACGCCTGGTTAAAGAAAAATGAGGTACTAACAGATGAGCGATATAAGGATACTTCGTCAGATGTTTATAACAAATACAGAATTTTTATAGCTGATCCGAATAATAATAAGTTCCGCGAGTTTCTTGATTCAGTTGCTGGTACTAGAACTTTTGTCTTTGTATAAAATATTTTATAATGAAAAAACGTATAATCGATTTCAATCACATTTCAGAAGAAATTCCAAAGCAAGATGTTGACGCACTAGTACAATATTATAAATTTTATCACAAAAACCTCTGGTGTGTAAAAGAATGTTATAAATACTACCGTAGAACAGTTCGAGCAATATCATATTTGCCATTGTTAATGACTGGCTCTGGTATAATCTCAAGTGGAGCATTATTAAATCCGTTTTTGTTAATAATATCTGGTGTCGGTGTCTCATTTTCAACATTTGTAAAAAAAATTGAACCTAAATTTGAAACAAAAAAAAAAAAAATGCTTGTAAAACAGCAAGTATCACTTACAAAACAATTACTTGATCAAATAGGATCTTACTTGCGAGGTGTAAAATATGATATGGACGATTTAATACGCGAGTTTCGTATTATTGACAGTATGTTAACTGATATCCTACCAATGAGAGTCGGCAGGTATGAAAAAAATTGTCATAAAATATGGTTACAACAGTAGATGTTTATTTTTGACTTTTAGCTTTAGAAATATCATTATTAAATAAAATATCAACCATATTGTCAATAAATGTCATTAAATCAAATGACCAACCTTCTATTCTCATATCATTTTCAGTTGCGAATAACCATACTGACCCATATTTTGGTGATATATAGTAACCAACTTTTTTAATACAGTCACTTATTATTTTAGGTTTTATGCCAGTATAGCATGAGGCCGATTTTATTGAATCAAATATCTTACAAAATCTGTTTGTTAGATCAAACCCAACATGTCTTATTGGTGGTGGATAATAACCCATATTATATAATATTTCATTGTTTAATATGACATTTTTATCAAAAAGGTTTATTCTTTCTCCGACAAATTTGGGGGTCTGGTCCAGAAACAGCTTTTGGTTGAGGATCAGCCTATTAGCATACTACCGTCGATTCATTTTGTCTTTCCGTAATTTCATTCGTTTCTTTCATTCCTTATATACAGCATGGTCCGATGAATATGAACAATTGTCAGTGTCTACTTTCCTATTTTAAGATAATGGAATTCGAAAATATACTCAGTATCTCTCTCACATTGTAATTCTAGATTTATTCTAGAATTAGAATTACTGACGGCGACTGACGTCTTTAATAAAAATCACACTTGGCAACATTCATTCATGAAATTCCAGCTAAACTTAGAGTACGGCATAGCTTTGGGTTACCAGAATTTAAAACACTAATACAAATTGAACGAGAGAGCCGCAGAGTAAAATAGAAACAAACGTATTATTTAAATAATCTATTGTAAAATTCATACGGCAAAAAAAGCCCGAAGGTCCTTTCGGCAACATTTAAAAACATACTGAACTACTCAGTAGACGCTACGTGGAGATATTCCTCTACATCTAAATAAGGGCGTGAATCTACTTTGTAGGCACCGCCAGCCTCCTTGCGCACCGGGAATGTAATGGCGGCCCAAAATGTTTGCACTTAATGGAGCTCATACTTTATCGAGGCTACCTTATTTTGGTCTACCCTCTAGCGACAAAGACCTAGGCGGAGTTCGCCTCATTGTTGCTCATAACAGGTGTAGTTGGCATTCATCCCGCTGCTCAGGCTGACAGTCACGCTGCATGTGCAGATGGGGTTGCAACACAGTGTAGACATTCATCCTGCTGAGTTACACCTAGCGTGGATCAGAATGTAAACTGATGAAGGGGGCTGTGTTTAGATTTAGCGAAGACCTCGACAGCAATTTCGTGAAGGAGATGTTTATTTATACTGTAATTTAACGATGAATGAATACGACAACATATTCGTGCCCATAAAGTCCAATGAAAGATGCGCATCAAGTTCAACAACTGATATAAGAAAATGATATCGTTCCTAAATGGAATAATCAGACATTGAAACTTCAACAAATAATCAAACAAGAATCAACACGTGGAACTTATAAAGAAATATGATAGATATGTGGATCTATTGCAATGGGCTAGCAATATATAGAATTTTTACATAAATATGAACAAAGTATAATTCTATAACCGAGGTCAAAAAAGTATAGAATTTGTACAAAAATATGAATAATGTATGTTTCACCCAAAGCTGGATGT
>JAECUM010018871.1:0-45310 GCA_016617855.1 Megalonaias nervosa
ATATATATATATATATATGGGTGGGTGTGTGTATGTGTGTGTGTGTAAAGAATACAAATCATATGGCAAATAACAGTCCTTTCAAATGCACTGGATCCAGCAAGGGATCATGTTGGTCAGGGATTGATTAAGATAAATATAATAAACTGACAACGAACAGTGCAAAACTAGTATCTAGATAGATATATACTAGTTACTAGATGCTAGTTTTGCACTGTTCGTTGTCAGTTTATTGCTTCTTTAATAATGCCTAATAGGAACTTGTACCAAAATTCATATCTTCATGCATGCAGACGTAAAGATAAACATGCATACATCTTTACAGACATACACAAATACAAATATTGGAACATACTAGTCTATGGGAATAATTTTGTTACAGTATATGCAGACAAATATAATGAAAGGAATAAAGCCATACACAGCTTGTTGATTGCCAAGAAGGAATTTAGTTATATTATGATAGAGGATGCAACTAACCAGTAAAGTTGATATTAAATTCTCCATTACAACACATTATATCGTTATGTTTCTTTTCTCTGCTCTTAGTATTCACAGGTATAATATTTATTGATTTTTATCTATCTTTTTCACGATATCCTTCACAAAAGTGTTCGTAAGAATCCGTTTTCGCTAACCAATGTTCCGATGTTTTAACCCTATCTAAAGCTTGGAGGATCGAACAAAATTTTTCAATATTTTGGTGCTTGTCCTCGCGACATCTATTGGAGTTCATGAATTTTCTTCCTTAGTATATAATGCCAACTAACTAATGTCGTGTGACAGCGGCGTATTATGCGTCGGCCAAAAATGGTTGAAGCATTTTACTTCAGAAGGATACTTTGTAAGTTTATCATCGAGATTATGACTAAGTACCCGATAGAATCTATCACAGTGTATTTGAGGAAAAGGATGTATTTATACAGACACGGATCGCCAGTCGAGAAATGCTTATTTTTGAGTCCATTCCAGTTGTTTGCTCCCCTTGGCTCGATCATGTAGGAACAATGTTCAGATTTGAACTTAATTTTGATTGGATACGGTTGCTTGCCGCTGCATCCAATGAAATTCACAGACGCGCGGCACTGAAATATCTGTTCAATCAACCAAGGTGTAGATAGGGTTAATATATCGGAACCTCGGCTAGTGAAGATGGTAAACATTATATCTTGACCTTTTCTAATGCTTTGTGTAAAATAGTCATCTAAATGAAATAAAAAAAGGGCAGATAATCTCACATTTTTCTTCCAAATGGCCTTGTTTTGTGTGCAAAACAAACCCTGAGAAAAAAGAAACTGAGAAAAGCCCCGAGGAAACAGATTGAGTGCTATCTAGCAGTATATTAGGATATTGAGAACAAATACGATTTCTTTTCCTCAACAAATCATGCATTTTAATCATAAACTTCTTTGGAACAACTACGAACCAGAAATGCATGATAAAATACACATAATCCATGCATGCATGCACGTATACACATACACATCCGTCCATTTTTAAATACATCTATGCATACAAATATTGGGACATTCATCTATGTGATCTACTTTGTTATAATACATGCAGATAAATATAGAGAGGGCAATATTACTATACACAGCTAGTTGACTGTTGAGAAGGAACATGCTTTTGCTGTTATAGAGGATAGACCTGACAAGTAAACATGTTATTAAACCGCCAATTACAACACATTATATCGTCATGTTCATATCTATACTCGTGTTAACTAGTTGTATCAAATCATTGCTTATTTGTCTTTTTGTCTTTTTCATAATATCCATAACAAAAAGTGGGTTAGTATTATCTCGTCACCATTTCTAACATAGTCTTGAAACAGTCATCAATCCACTCCGGTGGCCTAGTGATTAGAGCGTCCTCCTCGAATGCGGGAGGTAGTGGGTTCGATCCCCGGCCGAGTCATACCAAAGAATTACAAAATATGGTACTGACAACTGCCTGGCTAGGCGCTCAGCATTAAGAGGTTAGTGTTAGGACTGGTCGGCCTGGTGTCAGGATAATGTGACTGGGTGGGACATCATGCTACATATCTGCGGCATGATGCCCTACTGCTAGACATCACTACAAAATGCCACACTGCAGACATCGTAGCGATATGACGGAAAAATCGTTAAAGCTACGTTAAAAATCCAAATCACACACACACACAAACAGTCATCAAAGAATAGGAAAAAATAGGAGGAAATCTTATGTTTGTCTTCCAATTACCTTCTTTGAATCTAAAATAATCCCTGACGAGAAACGGAACAAACAAACCTAAAAAGTGTAAAAGAAGAAACCAAAGATCTAACCATACTCTTCTTAACATCAGCTAAAATCATTGAATAGATTCAGATGGCTAATAAGATTTACACTCTTCTGATAGCAATATTTTTATTTTTATTTTATTTTATTTTCTGCAGCATATTTGGTTAATTCATTTTTCGCAATAACACACCAACGCAAATTCGGTATCTTTCAACAAACGTGATATCATTTCGTGATTATGTCCAGTGAAGATGATACTCCAACGGCACTGTAATCTCATCAGCACTGAATTATTCATTTTTAATCGTTCGTATACGCTTTTATTATATTTCCAGACTTATGTGGTATCCAGCGGAATGTGAAACTCTCCTTATGTAATTCCGTGGCTTTTCTCCTTCTAATTTTTTCAAAAAAATAATTTCAAAGATCGTGTGCTATCCAGCAGTGTATTAAGATATTGAAGACAAAAATGAATTCATTTCCTAACGATATCGTGCATTGTATGTTGAGAATAACTAGTAGCCAGAAATCCATGCTACAATACATATAATCAGAGACATAAACATCTATCCATTTTTAAATACATATTTGCATACAAATTATTGATAGATTAGTCTATGCAATTCCATTTGTTATAATACATGCAGACAAATGTAGCGAAAGAAATATAATGATAGCTAGTTCATTGTTCAGAACAAAGTTCTTTTTCCTATTACAGGCGATAGGCCAGAAGAGTAAAGTTGTTATTCAACTCTCCATTACAGCACATTATATCATCATGTTCATATATATTTAGTAGTTTTTGTCAGTCCTATCATATTATTGATTCTTATATTTCTTCTTTGTCATAATATCCTTCACAAAACAGGGAGTAAGTATTATCTCTTGACATTTGGCAGCAGAGAGGCTGAACACTACAAAGGTTTTAGGAGGGTCCGTTTGCAAAATTAAAGGTTCCTATAAAAGCTGAGAACAAAAGTCAACAACGTCAAACCGAAACCTCTAACCGAACATATTTCCATACGACGGAGAAACAGACCGCAATAACGAAATGATCCTTGTTAGCTCGTTTTTGTTACTCTCCATTGACGTATTTTTTTTTTCATCATTTAGGTGTGTTCGTTTGCGACGCGCACACACACTCATTGTAGTTCAGCCTCTCTGCTGCTGTGTAGGTTTGATTTAATTAAATCATTATTATACCAATAATGGAATCTCATACAGCTAGATCAGCTCGACAGCGACTAGGGTCAATTAAGAAATATATCCCTGTTCGTGATTCTGTCAAGCAAAAATTACAAGAACGTCAACAAACACAGGAGGAATTTGCCGAAGAAACAGAACAGTTATTTAAACCGGTTACAGAGGCTACCAAAAGTCTTCTTCCCGCGTTAGAGCAAACCGCTACTGCAACTGGAAAAAAGCAGAGAGAACTAAAAAAGCAAAAAAGATTCTAAGAGAACTTCCAGGTGAAATAGCTGCTGCTGAGCCAATGCGAGAAATACTTGAAGGTATTGACCAAAGGAATCATACACCAGAATCAGAACTAAAACCAAAGCAAGTAAATGCCAGAAATGAAGTGAATGATAAATTTACCGAATTAGATACTTCCTTCATAAAAAAAATATTCAAACGGTAAGATTACCAGCGCTTGCCGTGCACAGCTTTGATCAGAGAGAAAAATTTCTAAAACTCGAGTACGCCGATGATAATGTAAGTCGTGAAACTTGGTACAAATGGATATTTCGCATACACCACGGAGTTGATCAGGCCCGAAATAATGATCCAAGATATATTGCATTTGATAATGAAATAAACAATTATCTTAAACAGTTACAACAACGACGACAACAACAACAACGACAACCACTCCAAACAACAGGTAAGGAAAAGAATGGCAGGATTCAAATTCTGAACCCGGCGCCACTGGAAGTGGTATTGGTACAGGTACCAGAGGGGAGTGGTCTTTTTACCTCATGCCCCAATAATACCCTTGCCGATATTAAACGATTAGAAATTCTGATTGGCGGAAAATGAGCTGGTAAAAATTCCCCAGAAATCATTAATGAAGCAGCTGATATTTGTCAGAGAGTATTTACAGGCGGTATCATGGATATTAATGTGTATCGATCCTTCTTTGATGAAATCGCCGATGATTACCACAGTGATTAAGAGTATTGCGTGTGGCTTAATTAAATCATTATTATATCAATAATGGAATCTTAAACAGCTAAACTAGTTCGACAGCGACTAGAGGCAATTAAAAAAATATCTCCCCGTCCGTGATTCTGTCAAGCAACAACTACAGCTCATCAGGAGTCTCAAGTAGAATTTGCAGAAGGCGCAGAACAGTTATTCAAACCAGTTACGAAGGCTACCAAAGATCTTCTTCCCAGGTTGGAGAAAACCTCCGAGGCTACAACAGCAACACGACAGGTTATCGGAACATTACCAGAACAAATCAAAGAAGCTACGGAGTCTGCTGATAAAACACGTGCTGAAATTCAAGACGTTAAAGATATCGTCGAGGATCTGTCTAAACCAGAAATAAAACTCGGTATTTTAGTAGTCAGGGTCTTTTAGAACTTATAAATAATCCCGTTAAGGTTGCTGCGGTGGGATATCATCTGCGGCGTCAGTTTCTAAAACCAGAGTTTTATAACACTTCAGAAGACGAGTGGGTTGCTAGAGTATTTCGTGAATACAAGGATATTTCACAAATCAGGAAAAAATATAATAAAGATTATAACGATTTTATTGAAAGGGTTTATGAAATGAGGAAAAATGTTGGAATACCAGTTCCATCACCAAAAAGGCAGAAATATCTACGAAGGAGACAACCATCACCTGATCCCGGTGCAACTGGAAGTGGTATTGGTGCTCAAGGAAGTGGTCTTATTGCTCAATGTCCCGATAAATCAGCCAAATCAGCGTGGACGAATTGAGCTGCAAGTTCAGGATACAAGTAGATATTTCTTACCCGCGGAGGCATTTGTCGAGGTCGAAGGTGAAATTATAAGAGAAAATAATAATAACTATGGCGAAAACTTGGTTTTGTTAATAATGATATTATGGCGTTGTTCGACAGCGCTACGTATATGATTGACGGAAAAACCTTGAATCAATTCAGAAAGACGTCGACGTTGCAACGACGATACTTGGCCTTGCAAGATACAGCGACGATTATTCAAGATCAGCTGGTCCGTCAATGATGCTTGTAAAGGATACTTCTGACTATCCTGACAACAGACAGCACAATATAAGACGACCAAGAAACAATGCCGGCGCTGCTGACGTTGATGTGGAAAACATGATTATTAGCGTTAATTCATAATTCAACTTAGGATGTGCAGCACGTCGAGCAATGCTGAAATATGCGTGTAGATTATTTTTATGTGCAATTCCACTGACACATATCTTTGGATTTTGTAGAAATGTTAAAAAGGTTATTTTTGGAGCTAAGCATACAGTTGTACTTGTAAGAAAAGCTACAGATGATGATGCAATATGGCGACCTGCTGGTGATGCTGGTAAAGTATTAATAACAAAACTTTCAATGTGGATGCCAACAATGACTCCAAAAATACCTGAAGAACAACGGCTACTCTCTTTTATGAACAGCGGAGGTAAATCGACATTATCATGGTTGACGATGACCACAGATAGTGTTCAAAGTAACATTAATGGTTTATTCACATGGCAAATAGTATCACAGCAAGGGGTCTTTGCACCACGACATATATTTATTGCGCTCCAAAATACTGAACGAGTAAACAATAAAACACGTAGTATAATGATATTTGACCAACTTGGTGTCACAGAAGTTTCTTTGAGGATAAGTGTACATCAGGAACCCTCCGAGGACATATTACTGGATTTTGGTAACAATCATGTAGCACGTGCATATCATCGTGCATATCATTGGGACGTGATCCAAATGTTGATTCTGGTTTACAAATATCACAGCTAGATTTTGCAACGCTGTATCCAATATATTACTTTTCGCTGAACACTTGGATTTATTCAGACAATCAGTAGTTGATATGCACTTTCGAGCTCGTGTAACAAGAGGAGCAATTGACAATTACAGAGCAATCGCGGTTATATTATCCGATAAAACAATGCTACTTGAAGGTGTTGGTGGTCGCATGAGAGTCAATGATGCCCCAGTCGAAAACATGTAATTAAACAGCTCATGATAATTATAAATGTCATATCATCACGTTAATGTTACTCTGACTCCTGGCCAGATTAAAAAGCTACAATCAGTATCAAAAACGAATTCGGGAATGACAATATTACTGAAACGAGGACAGATCTCAGGTGGTCCAAATAAACTATCACTGACTGAACGTCACCTCAAGCACTTCATTGACGCCAAACGATCAAAGACTGGCGTACGACTTGATCTGTCTGCGGGTGCCATTAGCGACATTGCCAAGATGGGTGGTATTTTCCACTTCTCGCAGCTATACCAGTGTTGATAGCCGCTGCAGCTCCAGTTGTTGCGAAAGCTGCTGCACTCGGTGCAGTTGGAACTGCCCCTAGAATGGCATTAAAGAAAACGACAGGAAAAGTAATAAAAAGTTCCCCAAAAAAGGGAAAGGTCTAAGACGGCCAGGAACTCCTCGTTTATGTTACGGAACAGGTCTAAGATTTCCCGGGACAATTCGTTAAACACAAAGCCTCCCCTCCCCATGTCCAATTTTGATTTACTTGATGCTGCTAAAAAACTAAATATCAAAAACTTCAGAGGTGTTTTTATGCGCGATCAATTATCAAAACAACCAAGTATTGAGACCGGTATCATTAATCTCGATAGAGGCTCTGGTCCAGGTACTCATTGGGTTGCATATGCGGATGATCCACGTGGAATTGTTTATTTCGATTCGTATGGATTGGCACAACCGAAGGAATTTTGTAAATATGTAGACAACGGTGACAAAGTCACTGTCAACACTCCCGTATATTATTCAACATTACCAACACAAAAAATAACCGATCCACCAATATGTGGCCGTGAATCACTTGCGATCCTCGATGCTATTTCAAAATTAGCGTTTTCATCGCCAGCGACGCCACCTTATAAAGTTGTAAGTGACTATACGAGTTCTGTTTTAAATAATCGCTAATCGTATAATGGTTGATATTTATGGAAGATCCTCTATCAAAGACAAGAAGAAGGAAGATATCGATTTGTCCAAATTCTCTACAAAAGATGAACTCGCCGATATCATGAACCTTTCCGGGGTTGACTAAGATGAAGTTGTCGTTTTTCAAGACAAATACGGCGTTTTAAAAACGAGTAACATTAAATGGGTCGATATAATTCGTAGAGTTCTCGGAGCCACCACTGATAATATTCCAGTTTTTACTGATGGCGGTAGAATCAGAGACTCAAATATATCATTTGTAACTATCAGAGATGAAATCAGAAATAGCGTTTCTAATAGTTGAAAATCCACCGGTGATACAATGACAGGTTAACTTAACATGAACGGGAACAAAATTGTTATTTTAAGAGAACCATCAGGTGATGAAGATGCCGCAACGAAGAAATATGTGGATGATAAAGATACGTCCATCGATGACAAATTAAATACACTACGAGCCGAGTTCATGTACATATGTTTTCAAATACTCGTAGAAATTTTCAAAAACTTAATAAAATCGCAGACGTTTTTGTTTTTGTGAAGTCCAGTGGTTGTCGACACAAAACTTTCTGAAATTAATACAAAACTCAACGATATTGTCAGTGGAATTCCTAATATCGTTCAAAAAACTAATCTGATTAAAATTCCTCACGCAGCGACTAATGTCGCCGTCAACAATATTGTATATACAGTATCATCAGAATCATCAACATGGCCACAGCAAAATAACACTATCACACATACCGCGGAAGTCACTGGTGTGTATAGCCTGTCTGTGTTCAGCGCTGCAAAATTCAGGATATTTACTACGTATCCATGGCTTCATTCGACTGATAATTTTTTCTGGAACCGTGTCTATTGTATTAAATAAAGATGCTGAAGAAATATTGATACTGGAACCATCTGATAAAAAATAACCGCAGCATCTTACTGGTGGTATCTGGAATTTGTCGCTAAAACACCTCAATTGATTACTTAATTCAACAACGTCATTAAGTATAATGATTTCACCAATATCGATGGCTTTGCCATTGTCGATGACAAAGTCATTGACGCCAGATCTGAACATCGCAAACAAATTCAGATACGAGCAAGCGTGTTTGTTACAGACCCAACTAGAAAACATCATTGGCAAGTACTCATAAAAATAAAAAAATACCGTAGACGTATCGTTGTTACTGAGATAATTGTTTATTCTGCATCTGCGATCGTCGCTGGAACAGCAACTATAATCGGATCATTATCAGCCACATATGTAATAGCACCAATAATAGGAATTGGTGTTGCATTTATAACCGGTATTGCTGGTATTCTTAATATAATTGCAAAAAAATATATCTTCGTGTGCGGCTGATAAATTACATGAATATCAAATATTGTTATCGGCGGCAACACAAGCACACGCCAAATTATCATCACTGATATCATCAGGTCTCAATGATGGAGTAATATCAGATCAAGAATTCGCGGAATTGATTAAGTTTTACTATGACGATGGCAGAGCCATTGACAAAGTCAATTTACTTCCTGATTTAAAATCAAGTAAATAATAATAACAATGACTACGCCGCATGAACTCCTCCAACAAATTGTCGCTAATATAAAACCGTCAACAACTACGATGGTATCAACGAGTTCAACTAATCCTGAATTCGATATTATCTTTCCAACGGCGATTCCAGTGAAAGAAATCGCATTAGCACAATTGCGAGTATATCACAGCTGGCCCAATTTTTAGATCAAAGTCATTCGGTGGATTATCCGCAAATAACTCGTTAGTTTTTTCTTATAGAAATAAATCTGATGGAACACCAGATTGGCAAGTTGTTGGTATTCCTACGGGTAGTTATCAAATCGAACAGATCAACGATGAATTCCAACGTAGAATAAATCTATAACAGGAAAAGAATCTAAAATTACTATTACTATTCATAAACTAACATTATCAGCTGAGATAGAAATATCAACGCCTGACAACGCCGTAGATATATATCAATCATCGATCAGAACTGTATTAGGATGGCCAGAAATCCACCGGTTTATCAAGGACCACCAGAACCTAAACGAGTTGATTTTACCACAGATAAAAAAAATAATTTTAAAATGTCTAGAATATCGATAAATCAATGACATCCGTGTTGTACAAATATAGAGACACGAAAACAAGAGCCAATCAAGCATCATGCAGCGTTAGCAAATTCTATCAGAGCAATTATCATAGGTCCATCTGGTTCTGGTAAGATGCAATTATTGCTTAATCTGATAATGAGATGGCTAAAGTCGGATAAGTTGTATTTAATGGCACCATCCGTAGATGATCAGCGATGCTACGATGTGCTTAAAGATTTTAATGAAGAAGCGAAGTCGTTGGATGAAGGTGAAGACGACGACGGAGTCGTTGATAATATTATTGACTTTATCACCGATATTAATGAAGCTCCATCTGTGGATGATCTCGATGGACGTATTAATAATCTCGTAGTATACGATGCTGTTATGCTGGACAGACAAACAAATCCAGCTCGGATATTTTCCCGAGGCAGACACAAAAACACTGATATTATATATGTTACTCAGCGATATACACAAATGCCTAAAGTGATCAGAGATAACTGCAATCTTCTGGTTGCGTTTAATGGAGTCGATGCACATACTCTGCGAAAACATTCATCAGACTTGGTGTTCAGGGGATATGGATATGATTAAATTCAAAAATTTCTTCTCAAAAGCGAAAACTATACCACAAAGATTTATCATGATAAATTTACACGATCCTGGTTCGCGATATCGTATAGGTCTCGATAAAAATTTTGACTGAAAAACACAGCAGCAGAGAGGCTGAACGACAACGAGTGTGTGTGCGCGTCGCAAACGAACACACCTAAATGATGAAAAAATACGTCAATGGGGAGTAACAAAAACGAGCTAACAAGGATGATTTCGTTATTGCGGTCTGTTTCCCCGTCGTATGGAAATATGTTCGGTTACAGGTTTCGGTTTGACATTGTTGACTTTTGTTCTCAGCTTTTATAGGAACCTTTAATTTTGCAAACGGAACCTCCTAAAACCTTTGTAGGGTTCAGCCTCTCTGCTGCTCATTTTCTTACATATTTAGTAGTCTATGAGACAGAACAAAAGAGTAGAAAATCTTATATGTCTTCTAGCGACCTTCCTTTGTGGGTAATAGAATCCCGGACTAAAAAGTAAAGGAAGTAAGCTATGAAAGATGTAAAATAGAAACCTCAGATTTAACGATATTGTTAATAGCTTCATCCATAATCGTGGAATAGGTTCGGATGACTAATAAATTATGCACTCCTCTGTTTCCAAAATTCTTATGATTATGTTATATTCTCTTTGTGTAGGAATATTTCGTTGTATTTCGTTATAATACAACAAGGTAACGTCGGTATCTTTCAATAAATTGAATGTTCTTTCGTGATTGCGTCTAGTAAAAATGAGCTTTGAAAGGGATTGGAATATCATCAACATAAAATTATTAATTTTCTGATTGTTCAGATTCTGTTTCAATCTTTTGTCAGTTATGTGGTGTCCAGCATAATGTGAATCTTTCCTTGTATAATTCAATTCCTTATTTTATGTTTCTTATGTTGTCTCAAAAAATTGCGAAGACTGGGTCCTATCCATCAATATACTACGATTTTGAACAAATATATAAATTCATTTACTGGACATATAATGCATTTGAATCATAAACTTGTTCAGAATAACTAATAAGTAGGAATTTGTACCAAAACACATTGCATTCGTCCATGCATGCATGAACACCCATATATGTTTTAAATGCATACATGCATACAAATATCGGGACATTCATTTACGGGATCAAGTTTGTTATAATATATCAAGACACAAATAGTGAAGGAAGTAGAACCATACATAGCTGGTTCATTGTTGAGAAGAAATTTATTACTGTCATTATAGAGGATAGACCTGAGAAGTAAAGTTGATTTTAAGCTCTCCATTACAACACATTATATCATTATGTTCCTATCAACACTCGTTTTAATCAGTTGTATCATATTATTGATTTTTAAACTTTCTTCTTTTTCATAATATCTTTCACAAAACAGTTTGTGAGAATTATTTCTTCACCATTTCTAATATACTCTTCAAACAGTGATCACACGGAATAAAAGAGTATAGAATCTTAGTTGACTTTTCCAATTATCTTATTTTGTGGGTACAATAATCCCAGAGGCAAATCTGAATCAAGTATCCTGGCAAAGATCTAACGATTCTCTTCATATCATCAGCCAAAATCATGGAATAGAGTAGATGACTAATAGATTATACACTCCTCTCATATCAATATTGTTTTTGTTTATTTTATTTTATTTTCTATGGCAATATTTGTTTATAATGCAGCAACGTAACATTGGTATCTTTCCCTAAACCAGATGTCATTTCGTGATTATGTACAATAAAGATGATACCCCAACGACACTGGAATCTCATCAGCATGAAATCATTCATTTTTAATTGCTCACATCCTATTTCATTATATTTCCAGTTATGTGGTATCTAGCAGAATGTGAAACTCTCCTTGTATAATTCAATTGCTTTTTTTCCTTCTAATTTTGTTTGGAATACTTTCAAAAATTCAGTGTTATCCAGCAGTATATTAAGATTTTGAGGAAAAATATGAATATAGTTCCTAAACATGTCATAGAATTGTAATCATAATCATGTTGAGAATAACTAATTATCAGAAATTCGTTGTAAAACATATCTGATCCATGCATGCATTCACGTTTATAGTTAAACACGCATCTATTTTAAAATATTTTTATGCGCACAAATATAGGGAGATTCGTCTGTGCGATCCACTTTCTTATACTACATGCAGACAATTATAATGAGGAAAATATAACCATAGTTAGCTTATTGGTCAAAGGAAATGTCCTTCTGCTATTGCATAAGATAGAAGGAAGTATACAAGGAACGAATTTAATAAAATCATAGATGTAAGCATACTCTTAATAGCATCATCCAAAATCGTGGAATAGGGTCGCATGACTAAAACATTATGCACTCCTATAATATCAATATTCTTATGTTTATTTTATGCTGTTTGTGTAGGAATATTTGTTTCATTTAGTTTTCGTTATAACATAACGACGTAACGTCGCTTTCTTTCACTAAATTGAATATTATTTAGTGATTTTGACCATGTACCTCCGAAGACATTTGAATATCATCAGCATGAAATTATCAATTTTTCTGAATGGTCAGATTCTGTTTTTAATATATTTCTAACAATGCGTTATCCAGCAGACTATGAAACGTTCCTCGTATAATTCAATTGTTTATTAATTTTCTAATTTGGTTTGATTTAATTTTAAAGACTCAGTGCTATCCAAGAATAACATAACATCTGCTAAAATCATGGAGTAGAGTCAGATGAGTAACAAATTATGTACTCCTTTGATAACAATATTTTTATATATTGGTATTTTTTGTGTAGCATTTTTTAAAGTTATGTTTCATTATAACACAACTCCGTAACGTCTGTATCGTGCACTAAACTGAATATTATTTCCGTATAATTCAATTGCTTGTTTTCTTTCTAATTTTGTTTGAAATAATTTGAAAGACTGAGTGTTTTCCAGCAGTAAATTAAGATATTGAGGACAAATATGCATTAATTTCCTAAACATATCATGCGTTGTAATCATAAATATTTTGAGAATAAATAATAAACAGAAATCCTTGCTAAAATACATATGATCCATCCAGGCATACACGTATACACATAAGCATGCATCCGTTTTTAAATACCTATGTGGATACAAATATTGAGACATTCATCTATGCGATCTACTTAGTCATAATACATGCAGAGAAATATAGTAAAGAAAATATTACCATACATATACGGTTAATTGTTGAGATGGAATTTCCTTCCGCAATTATGGGCCTTAGACTTGACAAGTAAAGTTGATATTAAACTCTCCATTACAACACATTATATCATCGTGTCATATATATTTAGTGGATTTTGTCAGTCTTATCACATTATTGATTTTTATATTTCTTCTTCTTCATAATATCCTTCACAAAACAGGGAGTAAGTATTATTTCTTGATATTTTCTTACAAAATCTTTAAACCGTCATCTATGAGACAGAAGAAAAGAGTAGAGATTTTTACTGGTGTCTTCTAGTGACATTTCTTTGTGGGTAATAGAACGTCGGACGAAAAACTGAAGGAAGTAAGCAGGAAATAGTTTTTTAAAAAAGAAACCACATATCTAACCATACTGTTAATAGCTTCATCCAAAATCGTGAAATAGGGTCGGACGATTAATAAATTATGCACTCCTCTAATAGCTATATTTGTATGTTTATTTTATATATTGTGAATATATATTTGTATTTTGTGTATATCTAGACATATATTTTCATCCCAAACATGTTGAGAATAAGTAATAACAAGAAATTCATTCCAAGGCACATATATGTATCCATGTATGCATGCACGTATACACATGAACATCCGTATATTTATTAATGCATACTGTAATTTATCCAGACAAAAATGATGAAGGAAAAGGAACCATACATCTCTGGTTGATTGTTCAGAAGGTATTTACAACTGTAATCATCGAGGATAGATCTGACAAGTAAAGTTGATATTATGCTCTCCATTACAACATATTATATGATCATGTTCCTATATATACTCGTTATCAGTTGCATCATATTATTAAATTTTTAACTTTCTTCTTTGTCATAATATCGTTCACAAAACAGAGGGTAAGTATTATCTCTTCACCTTTTCTATTACACTCTTGAAACAGTGATCCAAGAGACGGAACAAAAGAGTATAAAATCATAGTTGTGTCTTCCAATGACCGTCTTTCGCGGGTAAAATAATCCCTCACAAAAATGGAACCAAATATCTTATTAAAGTATTAAAGAAGAAATCGCAGATCTTACCATACTCTCTATAACATCAGCTACAATCAGAAATGAAGTAGATTACTAATATAGTATGACAATATCTGTGACAATATGTGTTTTACTTTTCGTTATAACACAACAACGTAATGTCGGTGTCTTTCACTGCACTTGATGTCATTTTGTGATTATGTCCAGTAAAGATGATATTCCAAAGGCACTGGAATCTCATCAACATTGAATTATTTATTGTGTAACTGTTAAGATTCTAATTGGTTATATTTCGAAAGTCTTATGGAATCCTGCAGAATGTGAAACGCTCCTTGTATAATTCAAATGCTTTCTTTTCTTCTAATTTTTTTTTAAATAATTTCAAAGATTAAGTGCTATCCTGAGGTAAATTGAGACATTGACGATAAATATCAATTCATTTCCTAAACATAGCATGCTTTTTAATCATACACATGTTCAGAAAAACTAAAAACCAGAAATTCTTGCTAAAATACGTATGTTCCATGCATGCATGCATGCACGTATACACATAAACATACATCAATTTTTAAATACATATATGCATACAAATATTGGTAGATTCGTCTATGCGAGCCCCTTTGTTATAAGACATGCAAACAAATGTAGCGAAAAAAATCTGGTTCATTGTTTATATACTGGCTTAATAAGTCATTTCATATTATTGATTTTTATATTTCTTCTTTTCTTAATATCCTTCACAAAACCGAAGGTAAGCATTATCTCTTCACATATTCTAAAACACTCTTTAAACAGTAATCTATGAGACAGAAAAAAGGAATAGAAAATCCTATATGTCTTCTAGTGACATTCTTTTGTGGGGAATAGAATCCAGGACGAGAAAGTGAAGGAAGTAAGATAGGAAAGAGGTACAATGGAAACCATAGATTTAACAATACTGTTAATAGCTTCATCCAAAATCGTGGAAAGGGGTCGGATGACTAATAAATTATGCACTTCTGTAATAGCAATATTCTTGTGTTTATTTTATATTCTTTTGTGTAGGAATATTTATTTTATTTATTTTTCGTTATAACACAGCAACAACAAAACGTCGGTATCTTGCACTAAACTGAATGTCCTTTCGTGATTACGTCCAGTAAAAATGAGCCTTAAAAGGGATTGGAATATCATCAGCATAAAATTATTAATTTTCTGACTGTTCAGAATCTGTTTCAGTATTTTTCCACAGTTCTGTGGTGTCCAGCATAAAGTGAGACTTTTTTTTTTTTTTTTTTGTAGAATTCAATTCCATAATTTGTGTTTCTTTTGTTGTTTGAAATAATTTCATCTTTTAGGTCCTATCCATCAATATATAAAGATTTTGAACAAATATATTAATTCATTTCCTGGACATATATTTTTATCATAAACATGCTGAGAATAAGCAATAACTAGAAACTCATTCCATGACACATATATGTATCCATGCATGCATGCATGCTTGTATACACATAAACATCCATATATTTTTAACGCATACATTGATACAATATCGGGACATCAAGTTTTGTTACAATATATCCAGACACAAATAGTGAAGGAAGAAGAATCATACATAGCTAGTTGATTGTTCAGAAGGAATTTTCCATCTGTTATTATAGAAGATGGGGTTGACAAGTAAAGTTGATATTAAGTTCTCAATTACAACATATTACATCATCAAGTTCCTGTCTATACTTATGTTAATCAGTTGTATCATATTATTGTTGTTTTGTTTTTTTTAAAAAAAAAAAAAAAAAAAAAACACTTCTTTTTCATAATATTGTTCACAAATAGATGGCACGTATTATCTCTTCACCTTTTCTAATATACTTTTGTATCAATGTTCAAAACGACGGAACTAAAGATTGTAAAATCTCAGTTATTACTTCCGCTCATGGCAAGGAGCACGCTCTTCTAACGAGATATCTCGCAAAAGCCAGAAGCTACGTGGAAGATATACCACTACAAGTTTGGGGAGTTTCTCACTTCTAAGAAAAGTATACTCCATCTGCATTTCCAACTTTTTCTCTCTTTCTATCACGACAAAGTTCTGTCTTTAGAAGTTGCCACACTTTGTCGTCATCACACATTTAGGTACTTGCATGTGGAGCCTAAGAGAGTTCACAGTCAGTTCGTGCTATACTTATTTTATACGTACAAGTCTCTAGTGCGTATATAACTCATTCATATGTGTAATTCCTTTACAAACGGGTACATATTGATGAGTTCCTGTCCAAAGCTTTCGTAGCATCCGGGCGCCAACTTCAGTGTATTTACTTGTACGGGCGGTCTCTGGGCCTTTTCCAGTACAAATATTGCCTTATAATGGAATTTGTCGCACTTACTGTGTATGTCTCTATACGGTGCCTCAGTTCCCTTTTGCACGATGGGGTTTTTTTTTGTGTGTAATGTAGACACTCAGGTAAATTTCTGTATTTCTTCCGTTCTGGTCGGACAATACTGGTTAGCGCTCTATACATGGTTTATTCAATCACCTCCTGCACATTCATGTCTCTATAGGCAACCCTTGAGTCATGCGTATATGCATAAACTTTAAATTACATTTATTGTAGCAACATGACTAAATTCCAGATCACACACACACACACACACACACACACACACACACACACACACACTTATATTTATCGAGCCCTTAGTCGCTCACACGTGTAGCTTATGAGACTTCACAAGTTAGGTTCGGGCTACATTATTTACATGTGTGCATGTTTTTATGCTCTGAAAGACGCCTTATATATGTATAATTCCGTCCTTTCTTGTATATAAAGGTGAGTTCTTTTACCAGGGTATTATTACCCTGAGAACACCATGCTTCACTGATTCTAACTGTACAGGCCGTCCTTGACCTTACCTACTGGTAAGCATTGTAATTGAAATCGTCTGCTGTCACTTTTTCCAGATAACCATCATTTGGTATAGCTATGCGCCCACACTGTAATCAAAATATTAAATGTTTAGGCACACAGGTTTCTAAACAGGCAGTATTGTCATCAGAGTTTACCTGTATGCTTCATTGCTTTATTAAACTTATCAATTTTATGGGTCAACCTTTTAATGATTTAGCTCTGTATGAACAATGCGTTCTAAGACAGGTGCTGAGTTACAGCTTTATCCGTTTTGCTATATTTTGTCTTACAGATTAGAACTATGGGCAAAGCGCAAGCAACATACAGCTCAGACCGAGGACTTCACCACACATGCTGATTTGTCCTCAGTGTGAATCTTTATGGGAACAATGGAGATAATTCAACTTACCTTTTAGCCACAAAGCGCCGGACATTGATACGCAGTGTAATAGCTCCGGCACCCAAGTCACCACAACAGGACACGTCATTTTTGGAACTCCCCTTACATTGCCTCCTCGGGGTCCGACTTGATTCTTCCTACAGAATGGGACAGAGCAAACAAATAGTCAAGTACCCTCTCATTCAGCAGACATACAGACAGACAGGTTACTTCCATCAAATATACCATAATCCATCCAAACCGAAGATTATAACGATATCCTCCTTTCACTGATGGCCTATTTCCATTGAGACCAGCCTAGGCCATATACTAGGGATCACGAAGGACCAAACATCAATATTACGGGCTCAATCAAGAACAGCCCGGGTTTTTGCAGACATGCGCAGAGACCAGACTAACTCTACCACCTCGTGATATTCATTCGGCATGATACCACGAGTAGATCCTCATGCCTCAACAGATCTCGCTTCGCAATTTCTCTACACTCTGTCACAAGAAGAGCCTCTTTACTCAGCGACTGTCTTCAAGTCACAGTTTCTAATTTAGGGCGTTATGCAAGTTTAGTGAGCGAAAGGCCTCGTCCCTCTTCACCAGTTTAGTTTCATGCGTTATAGGGAACCGTAGCTTCACTCCACACAACCAAGATGATGTTGCTTGTTCTACCAGAACCGTCATCTATTCTACCCTTGACGAGGGCACGGGAAGATTCTTCCTTCCGAACCTTCAGTCTGGTCTTTTGTCCTCCGCCGGAGCTTTGTCCGACGGCGACGACTCCATCAACAACATGCACCAGCGCTCCAGCATCTGTTGATCTTACGACTAACGGTAGGTTCTGACTTTAGTTTCGTTCGCAGTCTGGGAGAGTTTCATAATTTCTGTCCCGCCTTTAGCATCAGTTCGCCGGCGGTTCTAACTTTTGCACTCCCACCAGCTTTTCATTCGGAACCCCACCATCGACAGTGACCTCGCCGCGTTGGATATTACATAGCCACACTCCATATGTATGGATCGGATGACCTTTGTTGACACTGCGCAGTTAGTGAGCAATATCATTGCCACGACTTCCTTGTTGGACTTTTGTTCTCTCGGGCTATCTTGCAACCGACGGAACATAGCTTCTCTTCTCCCACTCAGAATACCTCACGGCATGCATGGGAGTCACCCTCAAGGTAAGAGCACGGCCTTTATCCTCTACCTTCTGTTAACGTCGCGATGGATGAAGTACTCTAACAAGTCATCAGCGTCGATACAGGGATAGTACGGGGACTCAACAAAGGACCCAATGGTCACTAGTAGGACACGATCTTCTGAAAGCCGTCCTATCGAAGCTCCAACAATTTCATACCATGCGGATATAGCACCGAATAAGTAATAACTAGAAATTCATAACAAAACGCATATATTCATCCGTGCACGCATGCAGGTATACATCTATTTTTAATGCATACATGCATAGAAATATCGAGACATGAAGTTTGTTATAATATATCCAGACGCATATAGTGCAGGAAATATAGCCATTCATTGCTAGTTGATTGTTCAGAAGGAATCTACATCTGTTGTTATAGAGGATTTACCTGAAAAATAAAGTTGATATTATGTTCTCCATTACAACATATTATATCATGATGTTCCTTTCTGTATTGGTGTTTATCAGTTGTATTATATTATTGTTTATTTATCTTTTTTCTTTTCTTAATATCCTTCACAAGATAGTTCGTAAGTATTATTTCTTTACCTTGTCTAATATACTCTTCAAACAGTCATCAATGAGACGGAACAAAGAGTATAAAATCTTCCCATGGCCTTGTTTTGCGGATAAATAATCCCTGGCGAAAAACTGGAGGAAGCAGCTCAGCAAAGTTTAAAGAGAAAACCACAGATCTAATCATACTCTTCATAATATCAGCTAATATCATGGAATAGAATCAGACGACTATTAAATTATACTCTCGTTTGATAGCAATATGTTTATGTTTATTTTTATTTTATTTTTTTCTTCTTTGTTTTACTTTATGTTTCGTTATAACACAACAACGTAACTTTTGTATCATTCGCTAAACTGGATCCCATTATGTGATTGTGTCCCGTAAACATAATCCTGCAAAAGCATTGAAATCTCATTAGCATTAAATTATTCATGATTTTATTGTTCAGATTCTGTTTAAATATATTTCCAAAGTTATGTGGTATAAAGCAGAATGTGAAACTGTCCTTGTATAACTCAACGGTTCATTTTATTTTTCTAATTTCGTCTGAAATAATTTTAACATTTGGTTCTCTCCAGCAGGATATTAATGTTTCGAGGAAACATGTCAATTCATTAGCTGAATAGCTGAATATGTAATGTATTTTCATCGTAAACTTCTTGCGAGTGACTAGGAAGCAGAAATTCACGCCTTAATAGATATCTTCATCCGTACATGCATACATATATCGGGACATCCGAATGTGGGATCATATTTGTTCTAATTCATAGAGACATATATAGTGGAGGAGATATAACCACACATAGCTGGTTGATTGTCCACCTTGTTTTCTGTGTAAATTAATCCTTGATAAAGACTGAAGAGGAAACAGAAGAAGCTTTACGAAGAACAGATCTAACCATACTCGTCTTAACATAAGCTAAAAGCATGGCGTTAGGTCAAATGACAAATACATTATAAATGCCCCTGATAGCAATGTTCCTATGTTTATTTTCTTATATGTAACTATATTCCAATGTTCATGTTAGTTTTTCGTTATGAAACAGAAGAAAACGCTGGTCATAATATATCAACGTAAAGTTAGTATCTTTTACTAAATTGGATGTCAGTTCGTGATTATGTCCAGTAAGAAAGAACCTCCTAAGCGATTGGAATATCATCACTATTGATTGTTTTCATTTTTGCATTGTTCTGTACTGTTTCAGTATATTTCGAATGCTATTTGGTATTCAATATAATGTGAAACTTCTTTGTATAACTCAATTTCTTGCTTTATCTTTCTTATTTTGTTTGCAATAATTGCAAAGATTGTGTCCTATCCAGCCATATCTTGAGATTTTCAATAAATATATCAATTCATTTCCTGAACATATACTGCATTTCCATCATAAATCTGCTGAAAATAACTAAAAACCAGAAATTCATACCAAATAACATATATTCATCCATGCATGCATGCATGTATACACACGAACATCCATAAATATTTTATTTCATACATGCATACAGCTCCGCTTCGATGGCCTAAGTGGTTGGAGTGTCCGCCTTGGATGTGGGAGGCGCGGATTGGAACCCCGGCTGAGTCACACCAAAGACTTACAAAATGGGACTAGCAGCTGCCTTGCTTGGCACTCAGCATTAAGAGGTTAGTGTTAGGACTGATCGGCCTGGTATCAGGATAATGTGACTAGGTGGGACATGATGCTACATGTCTGCGGTATGATGCCTTAATGCTAGACATTACTATGAACTGCCACGCTGCAGACATCGTAGAGATATCACTGAAAAATTGTTAAAGCTACGTTAAAAATCTAAATCACACACACTCTCTCATTCACGCATACAAGTATCCGGATATCCGTATATGGGATGAAGTTTTTTATAATATCCAGACGAAAACAGAGAATGAAATATAACCATATATAGCTGGTGGATTGTTGAGAAGGAATTTGTATCTGTTATTATAGAGGATAGACTTGACGTATAAAGTTGATATTAAGCTCTCCATCACAACACATTGATCAGTATGTTCATATCTATACTCGTGTTTAGCAGTCGTATTATATTATTGATTTTTTAATCTTTCTTCTTAATATCCTTAACAAAACATTGAAGTATTATCTATCCAATTTTTATAATTTATTATTGAAACAGTCATCAGTGAGACAGATCAAATGAGTAGGAAATATTCATATCTTCCAACGACCTTTTTGCGGGTAAAATAATCCCTGACGAAAAACTGAAGGAAGGAACATGGCAAAGTGTTTAAAAGGAAACCAGTGCTCTAACCAGGCTCTTCATAACATTAGCCAAAATGAAGGGATAGAGTCAGATGACTTATAATTTGTTCACTTATCTGAGCGCAATATTTTTTATTTTATGTTAGTGTCTTTTCTGTAGCATTATCTGTTTAGTTGATTTTACTTTATAACACAACAACATATCCTCTGTATTGTTCACTAAACTGGCAATGGCGTTGAACTTTCATCAGCACTGAATTATTCTTGTCTTTTTATTACTGGTTCTGTTTCATGATGATATGTCCAAAGTTCCATCATCAGTCTGCATGCTGATCTTTCCCACCGTGTTAGAATTTCTGGCGGACAAAGGAGATAAGTCAACTCTTACCCTTCAGCTATGAAGCGCTGGACATTGACACAATTTGAAAAAGCTCTAGCACCCATGCCATCACCACATGACTCTGCATTATGGTCAGCTAGCATCTGCCTTCAAAGTTGCCTCCTTGAGGTTCGATTATATTTCTGTTGAGAAACAGCTAGGGAAAGAGCTAAAGAAACAGTCAAGTCCGCTCTCGCTTAGCTGACATAGGCACCGGTTACGTAGATCAAACATCATGCGACCCGTTCCAACCTGACGATATCTTCCCCACACGGATGGCCTATTTCCATTGCGAACAGCCTAGGCCATATACTAGGGATGATGAAGGGCCAAAACAACAAATAGTACGGGCTCAAGCATTCAAGCCCGGCTTCCAATACGTCAAAAACGACTTATGCAGCCATGTACAGAGACCAGTCTAACCAGCATACTGCCTCGATACACTCATTTGCCACGATATCAAGATTAGTTCCTCAAATTTCAACAGATGTCCCTTCGCATACTCTACACTCTGCCACGAGAAGAGACTCTTTACTCAGCGACTGTCTTGAAGTCACAGTTTTTATTTCAGGGCGTTCTTCGAGTTTATTGAGCGACAGGTCTCATCACTCTTCGCCAGCTAAGCCTCAGACATTACAGGGGACCTCAGCCTCACCTCATGCAACCAAGAAGATGTTGCTTGTTCGCAAGTGCTGTCTTCTATTCTACACTATCCGATGGCATGGGAGATTCATCCTTGCGAGCCTCCATTGAGAACGTTTTCCGCCTTTGATCTCCGATGTTTTGTCTTTTTCCTTCCACTCCATCACCATCCTTGACCAGAGCTTCAGCACCTGTTCATCTTATGACAAAACGGTAGAGTCCAACTTAAATTGCTACCACAGTCTGGGAGAGTTGCAGTGATTCTGACCCGCCTTCATCATCAGTTCGTCGACGATTATACCTTGCCACACACCAGTCTTTCATTTGCAAACCTCACCAGTTGCCAGTGATATTTCCGCTTTGGGGATGACAATGCCACACTGCGTGCATATGGATAGGATAGCCTTTGATGACACTCGGCAGTTACTGCGCAATATCATTGTGTGGCTTTGATGCTGGAATTTCGTCTACATGGCTATATTCCAACAGGCGAAACATAGCTTATCTTTTACTATGCCGATATACCTCAGGGCATACATGGAAGTCGGTCTCCAGAATGGCCCGGGTACTGAACTGAGCCGCTCAAAACACTTTGACCGATGCAGCTACACATTTACAATTATCAGAACTCAGCTTAGTGCTCTCTGCCTGCACTTTCCTGAAGAATTACCATAATGCCAATCTAAAACTACAACTTTTATCCTCTAATCTTCTGTTACATGGCCAGGTTAAAGAAGTCCGCAAACATGCCACCAAGGAGACACATTTCCCTCTCCCACAACCACAACTTCGATACAGGATCAACAAAAGGACCCAAGGATCACTCTTCTTTACGTAACTTTACGGCAAGTACCAGGAAGCCGTAAGTGGGAAGTTTTTTTTTTTTTTGTTTTTTTTTTGTAAGAATATTTGTGGAGAGCGAGAGTCACAGTGAAGATGCGCCGTGACATTCCAATATATACCGCGTAGTGGGTCCTTCTCTATTTTAAATCATATTTATAAACGTTCTCTGTAAAAGATATAAATACATAAACAATAATATGTGTAGGATACATTTTACTTTCATGATTATTCCGAAAAGTGTAAACAAGCAAGACATAAAGTCCTCAGTTTATTTATATTCCTTGAAAAACATACTGCAGAGAAATTACGGTATGTCAAGGTCAGGAATTGCAGATATACAGACAAATATTACATGCAGTATGATATAGAATATACTGATGTTAGTAAGAGATAAATCAAGATGTTGAAAATGTAAACCAGTTTCCAACAAAACTTGGATTTCAGAGAGAGAGCTTTTGTAACTCCTCGGTTCATTCAATACGGCAGCGGACGTGATCCAGCTCTTCCGCTTTTCATGCACCCTAATACAGGTGTCATTGTTGACACAGTGGATCCCGGAAAACAAGACATCACCCCTCAAGCCCTTGCTTAGTAGCTGAAGTGGGATATACGCTAAGCGTACTCTGATATGTCTCAAGAACAGAGTCGCCTCATGAAGATTACAGCTAATGCGATTAGAGCCGTTAAACTTAATGTTTCGATCCGATATATTGTAGAAGCTGTTGGCTGGCATGCAGAGTAAACGTACTCGAGTTTTTACCACAGAGAGTTAGCCTCGCAGAGACATCCTCTGAATCTGGCAGGGCCTTTGGCAGCAGCACAGACAGCCACCAGACCCAACTAGATCGATCAACACAACCTGTTAGCTTCGCTGGATTCGTCGGTAAAACTTTTGTAGGTAAGAAAATCTCAACCTTATCTTCTCAACCATAGATAAGAGTCCCATGTCAAGAGATCCCATGCTGCTTGTTTCATTAAAAGAATGAGTTATCGTTAACGTGGGGAATACCCCTAGAAGGATACCACAGGTAGAGGTCGGATGCTTAGGTTCACCCCCTCCTATTACTTATTCTTTTAATGTAATGTGATTGGGGAACGTATTCGAAGGCGAAAGAAAATTTTAAGTAAATTATATTTCTCCGAGAATACATACCGGTACCCAATCACATTACTTAAAGGCCTTACAAACCACCCCGCCATGTGAGCATCCTCGTTATTATCTCGCTCAGCTAAAATTGGCAAAACCTGGTGGTATCAAGAGGAGTTAATGGGCAAGTGTTACTGCCCTTCGTCTATAGACAGGCTAAGACGTTTTTCATCTTTTAGTAGGGCTGCATTCGCAAGGTACCAGGCTAGTATTCCTAACGTAATGTGATTAGGTAAGTATTCTCAGAGAAACACAATTCACATAAAAATTTGCTGAAAGGAATTTTTGTGCATTGGCAGCTACTTTCTTTTCTTTAGATAATTTCACCAAATAATACCTGGATCATAAAACCACTCAGCATAATATTATTGCTGTCAAGTTTGGCAAATATATAGTTCGGAATTCAAAGACTGTCAGTGTAAAAAAAAGTAAGCTCCGTTTTAAAAGTAAACTTTAAATGTTTAACAGCAGTGGATATATTAATAGTTGCCACAACAAATTAAATTGTTTCCCCAGTAGCTATTGGGTTTGGCTAGTTGGATTCAATTCTTGTTTCTTTTGAAACACAAGTAATTTGTTCATCTGTAAACAGTTAGGGGTCTGGAAGGTTAGAAAATGTTACGATTTATCAGAGAAAATTTTAAATTTTGTCCATTGCAATCATAGAATTTTGTACCCTCGGTCAAGGAAAGTTTTCATATAGACAAGGACACAGGGAAATGTTTAATGTCCATGGCTTTGGCTGTTTCATTTGTTGTTCGTGAGTTCAAAATTTGCTTAAAACTCTCTTTTTGGAAATATAAGGAAGATAAAATTTCTCAGTACTGTCTGTATTATTGACAACGTTTTCAACGACATTTGTATTTTTATTTATTATGAACATATGCATATATTTAACAGACAATAAGGATTTCAAGCTAATTTCATCATCACTAGTGTTATAATATGTATGAATGAATATGTGATGGACAAAATTATTATTGGCATACACCGTGTTTTGTTCAAATAAAATGTAGTGCCAGTAGAGGTCAATTTTAATGACTAATTCACCATGGACCAGATACAATCTTTTGAAATATTAAGAGTGGATATTCATTGGGCATTGCTATCTAAAGATAAGAAAGTTATCTCACTTGTTAAGGTGGAAGTGGTCTTGTCATTGGCTCTCATTGGAGAAATACTGTAAACTCTATTCTTTGAAATGTTGAACAATACATGTGCATTTCTGCATCTGACACGAAACATATGGTCAGGGCAAATTTGCCGTAGGTAAGGGAAATATCAGAGAATAGTCCAGGAATTTGTATTATTGTAACATGTCTAACCTTGGAAGTACACAAAAACTTTGTACTATACTGTGTCTGTGGCATTTACATCAGTGCCCATACATGTAAAACATGCACACATTATCTCATTGTATGTATCTCAACTATTTTTGTTTACAGTATCCTACTAAATCTGGAAGATCAAGGGATCTAACTTTGTAATTACTAGACTTCGTTGTTTGTTAAGGTTTTGTGTTAAATTTATGACCATATAGCTTTTTGTACCCTATATACATATTGTTGTACCTAAAATCATAAAACATGGTAAGAGGATACACTTGATAAGTGTCACACATTACTACCAAAAGAGGTCATTATGGTCTATATTTCATCCTTCACTGACTTTTGTTAATTTTGAATCTTAATTCATTTCTCAGACACCATTCATGCTATAACCATTGCATACAACTCTGTTAATATCACACACTTATAACAGGATCTGGTCTATGTGACCTGCATTGTGAATTTTACTGACTTTGGTTATGTTTTTCATATTTAGTAATTGTGTATTGTAAAGAAAATAAATCTGGATACCTCTACTTACTACATCAATATTATATAAGTAGGTCATATTTTGGACTTTGTGAGTCATATTCCATATTCATTTGATTCGATTTACATTTTGTATTCATGCTATAACCATTACATTTAATGAATGTATGTATCTTTACAATAAAATTGGTCAGTGTGATATATAGTGCTCCCTGTTTGTAACACTATTGAAATAATTTATATTAGAAGTGAGGAGTCTTTTACTGAGAGATGCTCCAGCAAGATTGTGTCATGTCCTAGTAATACATATAAAAACATGGAGTAAATGATGATTTGAAATCAAATTAAAATTGGTTTTCTCAAGTTAAGAATTTTAATAAGATATTGTGGGTAACACTTTTTAAAATACCAAAACAATTATGTGGTATCCATGACCATACCCACATTTATAACATGGGCTTTACATTGAGAGGTCTTATCATTTTACAGGCTTTGTATAAGGTATGCATTTAGCTCAAAATCACATAGATTTTCAGCATGGTTTATAAATAATATAGAGACTAGAATCACGAAGCCTGGTGAGAAGATGCTTCATAATAAAAACTATATGCTGCAGAAAGAGCTCATTGTCACCCATTTTGTACACTCCAGTGACTTTATTGATTTAGCTGTGTTCTTTGTTCATTTATTAGGCATTGTGTACAGTAATATCATAAAACTGGATGATTTAATGCATCAGTGATAAATATATTGCAAAGATTTTACTTGCTTAAAATGTTTGTTTTTTGTTCATCACCTTTTATTTTCTTATGTTACGACCCTGTAGTTAAATTACATGTGTTAAAATTTAAATTCTTCTAATTCTTTGTTTCATTTCTATTTTAGTTTTACATCAATAAATGTAATTATTATTATGATGATTATGTTTGCATGGGTCTAATAGTTTGTTAGAAACATCGTATTTATTTAAAACGTAAATGTGACTCGTGTAAGCACGATTTTTGCATGACGGTTTTTCGTATCAAGTAAACAGTGAGAAAGAGCTATGTAAATGATTGGCTGTGACCACGTTATTACTTGTTTACGCTTTTGTAATACCCAGAGTGATTTCGAAATCACACGTGTCTTTCGTGCATGTGTACATGAAATGACGTATTAGCTTGTTTTAAATGCACAGTTAACTGTAAGAAATGTTTAGTCATTGAGATAGTCATAGTCGTAGTCAGTCATAGCTGAGAGTCACATCATAACATCTTGTAGAGTTTCTAATACCTTAAGGAAAAGGTAGTCCTGTGCGGGGAAAGAGTTGTTCGTTCGTACGTATGTAAATCAACATGTGTATTGTTAGGGGTGGTAGCTGTACTTTATCTACTTTCTAAGTAATTATTTTCACTGGAGAACAACACTACTGGCTTTGGACAAAGACATTTGATGAAATTACTTCTAAATCGGAACAGAACAATACAAATTGTGCTTTACAGTGAAAATTCTGGACATTCTGTGTTAGCCTTCGTCTGACGTCATCATCCGCCATCTTGGAACGGAACTGAGATTCAGACTGTATCAATTTAGAACTGTTTATTCACAGGACTTATGTGTTTTCACAATTTTAGAACAAATTTTTGGGATCTTCTTCGTAAATCGTAAGTCTTGTTTCGTCTATTTACCTTTTCACCGTGCTTTCTAGGGAAATAAATTGTTTTTGTTAAAATTTACAAAGTTTGTTGTAGTCACTCTTTCTTTGTGTTACTTTGAAGGAGCCGATACGTAACACTTATGTTAATGCAAACTATTAACATTTTGAGATGCTGCATCTTAATAGGTACTATAATCTTACCAGAAAAACGGTCAGTGACTTTCAGGATTTTCTATTTCAGTGACTATTAATTTTCACTTTTTGAAGCATTTTTTAAAGCATGAAGAATAATTGATGCATTGGATTCGGTAAATTCTGCAACCTTACACATACAGTACACATAAAGTACACATAAAGTCTGCTGTGACTTACATATAATACTTTAGTGACTAGCATTAAGTTCTTGTGTTTGCCCATGACTACAAAGATTGTTGACTACTATATAAAATGTACTATACTACCAAGAGACCCTTCCCGACTAGTTCATTTCAAATAGGAATTCATTTCATAATTCATGAGTAAACTGTCTTTGCTAATGAGTATATATTGTCTATTTCATTAGGCTTCTCTCAACAGATGTAATGTTGATAGTATATGTAAAGAGTAAGCATTGTATGTGTGCATATGGATTGCATGCACCTGTTGTGTCTCAAGTGATAGTGATTCATTAAAATGATTTACCCACGAATAACCACACCTTATCAAGGATGATAGTGGCTGTATTTTCCAGTCATATTGCCGCAATGTCTGCAGTGTGGCAGTTGACAGTTATGTTTAGTACTGTGGCATCATGCAGCAGACACGTAGCATCATGTCCCACCCATTCATATTATCCTGACACCAGGCCAACCATTCCTAATATTAACCTCTTAATTCTGAGTGCCAAGCGAGGCAGCTGCTAGTACCATTTTTGTAAGTATTTGGTATAACTCGGCCATGGTTCAAACCTGTGATCTCCCGCATCCATCGTGGACTATCTAACCACTTAGGCCACCAGAGCGATTGAATCTATATAATTAGTGATTATAAAAAGGAAATTGATTCCCCTGAAAACTCATTTTTGCAAGTTGTATCAAGATCCACTCGTTTAAGCAAGTCATCATAAGTCTTAGAATTATTGCTATGACATACACAGCTGGCCCAGAAAGTTTGGATTTTTAAGAATTTATTTCAAGTGAGGTTTTCTCGTTATGAGTTATACCTATATTAGCAACTTGTACACATTGACTGTTTAAGTCTACTTCTCATAACAGCCAATTTTGACACATATTAACAGCTACATCAGTTTTTGGCACGATCATTAAGGTTGATAAGTATAATGTGCAAGTGGACAGTTAAAACATATAATCATTAAAATAGATTTACATGATAATTTCATCTACTACAAAACACCTTTTTACAACACTTTTTGAATATGTGCGCATAAATCAATGCATGGAATACAATGCAAACTGTTTATAAAAAAATAAAAGCTTTTCCAAATTAAAATTGTTTTGCCTCAGTTGTTTTGTTCCTTTGATACAACCCAAGGTCTGCCAAAATTGCATGACCAGATAACAAGTTGGGTGGCTTGTCCTCAAGAAGGTTAGTTCTAGGTGCTGAACAGTAAATACTACTATGTGCATACACCTGTATTATAGATCAAAGGTCAGGTCCAGGTACAGAACAGTAAATACTGTTATGTGTATACACCTGAATGAGATCAAAGGTCAGTTCCAGGTACAGAACAGTAAATACTGTTATGTGTATACACCTGTATGAGATCAAAGGTCAGTTCCAGGTACAGAACAGTAAATGCTATTATGTGTATACACCTGTATGAGGTCCAACTTGACTATGTTAAGAAGTGATCTTGTCACACTTTGACAGAATACGCTTTCTGACAACTTAGATATAGATGATCAAGAATAAAAGATTTATGTTACTGCATAAAGGAATTTCAATTTTTTTTTTGCAAATGCTTATTCCTATTAAAACTACCATTGCAGTAATACAACTTTGTTACACTTCAGAGATTTTAGGCATAATGGACAAAATGCACTTTTAGAATAGCAATCAAACAAAAATTACTCTCTGGTTTTATAAATTTGATCAATGCATCATGATAACAATATGGCTATATCTCCTCATTCCTTTTCTATCACGTATCCCAGATTCCTCGCGTCCACCCATCTTGCCAGAAAACAACCACCTGAAAGGCAATTGGGACGAATTTCAATGAAAATTGGGAATAAGTCTGTCCTCCTAACCCATGAGTTGGCATTCTCAGAGGCAGATGTCCAGAAAATACAGACAGTCTGTCCCAATACTGCCACTCAGTCTCTTATGATTTTGTTTAAATGGAAGCTGGAAGGTGGGAACAAGGAGACCTTTTAACACCTGGAGACAGCATTCAAATGTGCTGACATTGATGTTGATATTCTCTGATCAGTTAATGCATCAGGTATGTTTTTGTCAGAAAGAAATAATAATATAGTTTAAATTTTAAACAAATCCAATGAACCTCTTTTAAAAATAAATCATGTATTCCTGAAATATTAATAAAATCCAAGACTTTATTGTAACAATGAATACAGTATATTCTCTTAGTATGGCTACTTAAAAGTTACAATCTGCATATTCATATACACAGAATAATTCCCACCCAATTGCATTTCATGATCATAGTTGGGCAGAATAGTACATGGTATTAAACCCAATAGTAAACTACTTGCATTTGTTTGAACACTCATTCATTTTAGCATCGATATCAAGTAAAGACTTTGATATCTTTTTTATGGGATAAAATAGGAAAACTTGGTACAAAATAGTAGACAATTTTATGCGAATTGTCTTTATTTAATTCCATCAGCAATTCTTTATCATTTTCTATCAAACTATTATGAAGAAAGTCGTGAAACTTGGCATGTAGGTTAATCTTGAGGTTTATTTGGTTTTAAATGAAAAGAGTGCATCTCTGAAATTGGATTTGGCAGCCATAGCAGACATCTTGAAACTCTTGCTATTGCTACCCTTTCAGAGCATGTGGTATTGTTGTATTGTTGACATTTTAAAGATTTATAACATGTAATTGTTTTTTTAATGAAATTAGTGCTAATCTAACTTCCAACATTCTATCACAAAAGTAAATTGGGAATTGACCAGTTAGTATCACTGACACTTAATTCAAAATGAGAAAGGTTTAGAAAGATGGAAACAAGGTCTTGAACCAGTATTTGTTTGTAATGGTATTTAATATGATAACACAAATATGAATGCATTTGTTCAAAACTGTTTTTGTGAATATATCTGAAGAAGCCATTGAATGAGACCAATCAAATGATCTTGACTTGGAGTTTATATTAATTATCTATTTTAAACTGATTTAGTACTTGATATGTCTTGAACTTATCTGAGATATGTTAAAGAAGCTTCTGTGCATGATATCAGCTTCAAAGACTGTGACAAAGATTTTTGTACTGCACTTCTTGCAAATACTTTGGAGTTTCACATCACTACATGAAATGGTTTGAATGCTTGGCAGTTAAGAAATAATAATGTGAGCCAGTAGAACATTACCCTCCCACGTAATTACTGTTGCCATCATCCAAATCTAATGTACTATGAATTGGTTGTATTAATATTGTTCTCTTATAATTCCCTGTATTTCATAATTTACAAATTCTGGCACTTGAAAGGAGTCACGGATGTTGCAAACACTACCTTCCAGTAAAATCTGTAGTGTAAGCCATTGATAAAATGGCACACATTTAAATGCGCATTTTAAGAAAAATGTTGAAGAAAGTTTAGTTAGTATTGTGTGTAATATGTGAATATTATTTGGAGGGTGAATTTTTAATATGAAACTTAACAACATTCATTTTGATGGTCTTGTTATAGAGGACAGTGTGTCTTGCTTGCCACCTAACATGTTCGACATGCAACCAGATGATAAGCATCTGAAATGGCTCTGTAGCAAGATTGTAAACTTAATCATCCCACAGTAGTAACAAATATTTGATGATAATTTATACATCAGTTAACATACACATAACGAATTCATCTATTGTAACGAACTGCCCATTTAATTACTAGGTGGAGGGTTTGATGGCTGCAGTCTTCTTTCAAGCTGAGATTATTTTATTTTCGTTTTATTTCAAGTTTGATTTTTTTCAAACATTATAATGGATTTAATATGGTGTTATTTTGCTATAAATCAGTGCAAGATATTTTTTTTCAGTTTTTAAGAGTTGGGGAAATTTTTTGTAAAATCCCAAGCCCCTGCCCCAGAAAATAAAATTGTTGGTCCCTAATATAATTGTGGTATACCGTTGTACACCATCACATTATGTTCAGAAATACCGTGCTGCAAAATTTTCCATTGTACTCAATTCTTGTATACATATGACTTTTTCCTGATTTTGTGTATATATGGGACTTTCCTGATTTTGTGTATATATGGGACTTTCATGATATGTTGTCATTTACTGGTTTCTTGTAAATATCTTTTGTGATTGGAAAATTAATAAAGATCCACTGTTTCATAAAATTACAATTATAATTTTTTTTAAAAACAAATCATAATTGTATGTATACATGGCACTTTTCATGATTTTGTATATATATTGGAATTTTTCATGATTCTATGTAGACATGGGACGTTCATGACTGATATTTTTAATGATTTTGTGTATGCATGAACTTAATGATTTTTAGCATACATGCAGCATTCATGATTTTGTGTATATATGGAACTTTAATGATTTTAAGTCTACATAGGAGTTTACTGATATGTTGCCATTTATTGTTTTGCTATCGTTACCTTTATCATTGGAAAACTAGTAAATAGCCAGTGTTTCACAAAAATAACCATTATGAAAAAGTAAATGATAATTTGGTCACTTTAAACGCAAGCAAATCACGCTCTGCTTGATAACAATGTCTATCCATATCCATATAGCTATCCAGACTAATGGGCAATTTATAGGGACTTTTTCAACTATATAATTGTTGTTAATGATCATGGAATATTAAACATCTGTTTGTTGTTTAGTATGAAATTGTCTTTTCAAAACACTGAAGCGCAAGTTTTAATAACAGAAAAAGAAATGCCTTTTGTCACCATAAGTAACCTGTTTTCAATCAGGTCTTACACTTACAGATGATTTTCGAAATCACTTCTGGCTTGTTTTGTGAAAATGCAAGATTTGTCTCCCTTTGGCTTCAATCTGGTAAATCCGTTTACTATACGATTTTGACCGAACTTATTACATATTTTTTTGTTAGGGAAAGTAATCAAATAAAGTTGAATGACATGCTCTCACCATAAACTGAGTTGTGTCCGAATGTTAACTAGATATAACAATGATTTTCAGTATTTTACATCAATGAGTTTCATAACTTTTGTGGTTTCATAATTCAGTAACTGTATGCTAAACATAATCAACAATCAGATTGTCTAAGGGCTATTCCATTTAAAGGTACATGGTAAGCAGGGAAGGCACTTTTTAAAAATATATGCCAGGGTACTCAGATCACCCAAACAGTTCATGTGAAAATAATACAAAATTCTAAATTGCATCAATGGGTGACCATTTTACATTAAAAGTGCCTTCCTAGGTACCATGTATATTTTACTGGAACACCCCTAACAGGAAGAGATGACAACCTTCAGTTAAAATCTATTTGATGTAAATACAAAGATGTTATTGCCACAATCCCCATTTTTGAACGTGTTCCAAGGAGCTGTGTGATGCCTTAGATTGATTTGATCACTTGATCACATTTAATCACTCAATTGATTTTTTTTTTTAGTTTGACAGTTTAGATAGTGAATTGATTTGTGAATATTTACCTTTATTTCCCCAATGGAAATTAAATCATGTAAACTTTCTCTGAAAAGTAACTCTTGTAATTGATTGATATATTAATCCCCATTGTTCATGTTTTCCACGTATACTGGATATCGAAATAGTCTTTTCATACCTTAATTGTAAATTTGTAGCAGGTTATATATAGGACATGGATTTCAGTAGTTTTATATTTATGATCAAGGAGCCACACTTGCATGTGCAATTACGGACCAATTATTGAATATTATTGGTGGTTGCAGTGGTGGTGGTGGTGGTTTGAGAGGGGTGGGGGCTAGGATTTTCTTTTCAACCAGAATATTTATTTTTCTTTTGTTACAATATTTGTTTCAACTAATATGATGGATATAATTAGCTGAATTAGTTATTTCTTCTTCAAACTTAGTGCAAGGATATTTCGTTTCATATTTGTCAATCAGAATTGTTTAAGATGTTAGTCCCACTCCCTTAAATGGTTGATCCATTACTGCATCCATCCTCTGGGCTCATAGTGAAGTCTTAAAAATGTTGGAAACATCTTCTGACCAGAACAATCTCAAGGGTTTGAATCCTACATGTCAAATGTTGTTGGAGATATTGCTTGGCATTCCACGTGTGAATACACAAACTAGACGCATAGAGAAGATATTGCCAGACATAAATATGTTTGCATCATACGGTTTATTTTCCTTTCTATCAAGGAGTTACCTTTCCCCAGTAGGTATTGTGATAATAATGATATAGTAAAATCATTCATAGTTTTGTAGAGAAACTATCTTATGACCATCTCACTCCTAAGTATGCAGTAATTCAAATCACTACTTTAATGGTTATTTACATAATTTCAGCAAAAATAGTTCATATTCATCTACAAATCATGATTGTTCAGGCAGATAATGCCTGTAATATATCCACATATTATTTCTCCAGATTTCTATTTTCATTTAATGTTCCATGGAATACTGTTTCACTTGCTTGATATTTATAAGCGTATGCAAAATGGTTAACATTGGCTTGCACAAACTTTGAACATAGAGTTACTACCAAAATCTCTAATGGAAGATATCAATCTGGCTATGTTTTGCATTTATCTCTGAAATGGGGAACGCAAAATGTAAGGCCAATGGTTGCAAAAAAGACCTGGCTGGTGGGGCTATGAATAATTTCTAAGTTGTGACCCGAGGCCAGTCCTCTATTATTCAGATGAGACCCAGAGGACCATTCTGGTTAACTAAATGTTCTGATATATATATATATATATATATATATATATATATATATATATATATATATATATATATTTATATATATATATATATATATATATATATATATATAGAGTAGAGAGGAGAGAGAGAGAGAGAGAGAGAGAGAGAGAGAGAGAGAGAGAGAGAGAGAGAGAGAGAGAGAGAGAGAGAGAGAGAGAGAGAGGATGGGAATCTAAATGTTTCACAGTTGTGACCCTAGGTTATGCATCAGATGGTAAGGGCAGGCACTGGAGATAAATTCAAAAGCATTGAAATTATTATTGAAGAATTTACAGACATTTAAAGGAAAAGACACGTTTGTAAAATGTTTGAAAGTGAGACAATCATTTGCCATCAAAATAAATGTATAATTGCTTCTACTAAATAAAACATTCAAAAGACTGTTTTAACTGCTGTTGAGAACAGTGAAATCATAATAATATCCACCCAGATATCATGACGTCACCTTTCAATAGCCACCTTTCAGTTATGCCTGCATTCCTGTACCATTCTTCTCTCAGCAATTGAACCATGGCAATACCATTCTATTACATTTTATATGGCCCCTAAACCCAATTTAGCACTGTGCGGTATGCAGCAATATGCTAATGAGATGGTGAAACAGAGGGCCATATAACCATTCTTAAAGGAGTTTCAAAAGTTAAATTAATACTTTTACCATTGCTAAATGAAGCACCATGCATGCAGAAGATCTCATGTATGTGAAACGATATGGTACAGTGAATTGTTCTAAAGACTCTTTATTGTTCTAGTCACATGGACTTTTCAGTTAGATTTTAAAATTGTACAGTTTTGATTACATTAAAACTGGTTATATAAACCTTATGGAGAAAGTTTGTCAAAATATGAATGCAAAAATTGGAAAACTATGTTAATCTTTATGTAAGAAATACCTTACACGAAATTTTGGAAGGTTTCAGCATTATATGCAGTAAATGATCAGCTTGTGTACATTTTGTATTTCTTCTTTTTCACAATTATATCAGATATAACTCTTATATATGATTGCTTATGGAGCAACGTGCAGTTTTGAAATACTATTAACAATTTATCAATCTTTTTCAATTTTAAACAAGACTGCATTACAATACATAGCACTGATTGTTCTTAAATAGTTTTGTTTCAAAGAATTACATGTAATAACTTTCATATAATTTTGTTTCTAACAGATGAAAAAGATACCAGCATTAGGTAAACAAAAGATAAATGCCTTAATATCATTCATTGGGACCTTTAGAAAAATATAAGATACATGTACATATCCATTGTTATACCCCAACCATAACTCAGTGCATATTACCATCATTTCACTAGTTTACATGGGGTACAAATCTTTGTGAATTTCATTGGAACCTTCAACAACAAATTAAAAGATTCCCCATTTTTTAAATATATTTCATTCCTAGATATCAACAATGCCATTTGATAAAATCAATATAATTTCTGTGATATGGTAATAAAATATTAGCAATTATTGGAACATCAAGGTGGTCGTTACGGTCGATTTCTATTTAGACTTTCAAAAGATTATATTTCAGTGTATACGAGAGTTAGTTAACACCACTCTGAAGCAGACATTCGTTGACGAATGGACCATAAGCACCATTGATGTGATCATCTTCCACCAGCTTAGCCATCACCTCATCAGGAAATTCCACAAGATCATTATCGCTTGGTTGTTCAGAACCCAACATGTATAGGTAATGATAAATCGTAAACAAAAATATTTTAAACGGTTAAGTACCCTTCCGAATCGACATCGATTCCCTCTAAATGAATTTCATCTTCAGCGACTGATGATAACAATGCCGCATGTGAAAAAGGTACTAAAACAGTACAGTCTCCGAGGATTCGCGTTTGTAATCTACCATCACGTTGGTGATTATCTACCAATATTATCTTTGCCCCCCCCCCCCCGCATCTACATTAGGTTAATGTCAATGAATACGATCCAGAAATGCTTATCTTCAAGCTGTTATGTTTAGTACTATCAACACATCGATTATATGCTAAGCCATCTGTGTTTTTTTTCTGTTTCTGTGCTTAATATTTTTTAATCAACTTCAATGAAGTTACTGCACCTATTGGTTAAGGCATCTCGGCATCCACGTATTGTTTCGCCATGCCAAAATCTGCAGTTGTTGTTTTTTTTTTAAATTCCACAGACAGCGACTGTGATTCCCTGGTTGTCAATAATCTCGACCAGGTTTCTCGCAATGGTGCCTCGCAGCTTCACAACAATATCCCAAATGTCTACGTTTGGCATTTGCACCTTACTAGTTTAAATCTTAGAAAATCACAGGCGCGCCCGGGTCGACACCAACAACAACCCGGCTGGTACACTCAATCAGATCGGCTTTTGTGGCAAACCTGGTCAGATCCACATCAGAGCCGCCTCGGGTGACTGCGTATCCGTAAATGTCCATAAGCATTTTGTAAGGCTTTAAGTTTAGCTTCTAAGTGATAATTCAAAATCAGTAAGTGCTCGTGGGATTGGGCTTAAGGAACCTTTGCTTCCGACGAGTACATAGAGTGCTTTAACAACAAATGTCCAAATAATGGGCCTTCTATCTTAGTTTGAAACGGTAGCGTTAATTAAAAAGTTGTCGTCATCGAGGGACACTAGCACCCTGGGCTAAAAATACAACAACTTTACAGGGTGGTACAATTCCTTACAAGACAAATATAAAATATGTTTAGGAGTTACTAGGTATGCGACCTAATGCGTTACAGGTCAGCTGTAGAATCCATGTTAACAGTATTGGCTTCTCATACACAGGGTGTTCATCGACAAAAGCTCATCATCGGAAATCTTTGACTTTGTCATCGCGAGTAAATCAAAATTGGTCAATTAACTCACTGCGACCATCAACGACGAGGCTACAACTGATGACCTCTTCCTCTCGCTTCCTGCGATCTTTGAATCGGTCCGACGTTGTTGAGCGGTTTCATTGATAGTTTTTTGCTGTCGATGGAAGTTTAACCACTTATGGTTCAACCTTTGACTATCGAGTCACTGATCGCCTTAGTTGATCTTGAGTAATACCTATGTGCTCTTTAAGGGGGCACTCACCAGTTATCATGTACTTTTGAGAGAGTGATGTATGTAAGATCAAGCTGTTTGTATTTAAAACATGCACAGTGGAAAGAATGTTGGCCTACCTCTATCCTACTTTGATGTAATGTGGCTGACATTTCTTTGGATATTGTACGTTTGGAAAATGTAAATGGTCTTAGCACACTAACTAAAATGACTGCTCCCTTGTGCTCCAAAAATTAGCCTGAATTTGTCTAAAGTACACTATCCTTAACAGCTATTAAAATAGGGAAATTGAATTTTGTCTGACTAGACAATACCAGCTTCTGAATGTGCAATGAATGAATTACCATATATATAAAATGGGAAAGAATGTTATCAGCTGATTCTTTTACAATTTACCTCTGAAGTTCAGGAAGTGAAAATGACCAAGTGGTGCAAGCACTTTTTTGAAAGGTGCACATCTGGAGTAGGGCCAAGCTATATACTCTATAACCCGTATTACACCCATTAATCATACGCCAAGATAAAGGGAATTAAAGCTTCTTACAACAATACCTAAGCTATACAAGGTCTTTTTTAAATACCCAGTATAACCAGTGAGGAAACCCAGGGAAATTAATTTTCTTCAAAATTCTAACTCTATGCAAAATATGAAACTGTAGAGCACCACCAATATTGCTTTGGCAACCTGCATGGTCAATTCGATCTCAAGTTGAATTTACTCAGGTGTTGCCGGTATTTTCGAGGCAAGTTTAGGTGATCACAAACAATTATAGCACCGACAAAATTGCCCATTCAAAATAACGATTATCAAAGTTTTTCAAGTTAATAACTGACGGTGGTGGTATCCAGTTTGGAGTGCTATTTAACTGGATCCACGAAACGGGTGATACGGCTAGAGATGGACCTCGATTTTGGTACATCTTTCGAGAGTCCATCGCGATACCGTATTGGTGTATTTCTCCAGAGTTTGGAGAATATTTTCAATGTCTGTCATTTTCATCATTGATGACGCTGCCGTCTTTGCTGTTCAGGATTACGCGGGCACCAGTTTGAATCCACGGAGTAGTAGTTTTAAATCCATCCTTGTCGAAACAAAAGCAGCATGACCAGATACCAGCTAAAAACTATGTCTCCTCTGACCTCGGCATGACCAATGTTTAGTAACACCGCTACGATTCCTGGAGTCATATTTGTCAATAGTTGTCGTGCTTCTTTGCCGAATGTGTATGTGGGTGGAATAATGGCCACGTGATTTTCCAACTACGTTTCTGAAAGTTGAATTCTGGTAATTGTGATTGTTGTTCTTACACGAACATACTCACCCGCTTCAGTAGCGATAGCAGATGCAAGACGACGACGACGGTTTTGTTCTTACTCTTTTAGAATCAAGGATGTAGGTTTTACTGGCACCTCTGTTTATTCGGATATTATGTTCACGTGCAAATTGTCTTAGTTGTTTTACCGTTGTTTTGTTGATGATTTTTGTTGTTGTTGATGCTGCAGTGGCTACCAGTGGTGGTGCTGGCGATACTTGTGGATTCAGTAAAAATAAATATTGGTCTCAATAATTCACGTAAGTCTGCCTTTCTCATACGACTTGGTATGTGTATTCCATGCGGCCATGCGAGCTGTTTTAGATGTAGTGTAGGCATGTTTATACTAAGGGGAAGGGGAAGCGTCTTTGCTAATTGAGAAATTTTGCCGATGACTTGTTTTATTTTTGGTATTTTATCACGATCAGAAACTGCAATCGCTTTAGTCCTCTTTAATATTTCATTTCATGCTTTTTATTATTGCTTTTTATTGTGGGATCTGTTTGTGCTTAGACAGCCACAGGTGTTTGTGGTTTTTATTTGCTTCTGTGCTCTTTTTAGTATTCACGAACAGATCCACAAAGCTGGAAAAGTTGGTTACGTGATTTGACTCCGATGCTACATTTAAGGAAGGGTCGTGCACCTAATCCCTCACTTAATATTTGCGTGTCTCCTACAGTATGCATAATGACATGTTCTGCCAGAGGGTTCGTATATTCCAAGGGATGCAGCTTTGCATTTGTTTTGTCCCAATACCATGGAACTTCTTATATACATACCCACAAACGTTTATGTAATCAAAAACACCGCTAAATTTTCTGTTATGTGTTGTTAGCAGCATCCCCATTTGTACTCTTCATTGTTAACACGAAGCTGTAAATCAACCTTTGCCAAATAATTAACTACACCTACCTCAGAGTCTCCTTTTTGATTCGCGGTGTATTGTCATGCAAACAAATTGTGTTCGGATGCCATTCTTATACGTATGGCCCAAAAGTACTTGTTTAATTAGCCTGCGCTTGAATATCTTCATCATTGATCTTATCATAAATGTCACTCGCTTCAGACGCAGTGGGCGAGTTATTATGTTTCTTTTGAGGGTGTACTCTTTCATGCACCATAGTCCGCAGATTCCTTTTAGTTTTATTTGCCACAAATCTCTGCCCAAGTTTATTTAATTCCATTCCTAAAGTCACTCCCAGATTCACCAACTTATCAATATGTACTGAGTTTATTTCGGAAAATTCGTACAACATCTTCTGCGCTTCTTTAATGAACATGTATGGTGCATTAAAGCGATACAGCGATCTCAGTTATCTTTCACAGTTTTGATATTTCATTCATTTGGCAGGCTTACACCACTATTACAAATTTTTCTGAGTTCCTTCAGTATAGTTCGTGAATCAATAGTTTCGTCAACACTCAACATTTGTATATAAGCATGCTCGGGCATTTCTTCAATACAATAATATTCACAACTATATATTTCTTTCTGCCAGCACAAAATTATCAATGTATACATACCAATAGCTACAGAGATTATAACACACTGGAAAAATTAATAGACAGCAGAGGCTGATATTCATTCATTCATTCATTCATTCATTCATTCATTCATTCATTCATTCATTCATTCATTCATTTGCCTAGCTCTACTAGCAGTGTAAGTGTATATTGATCGTTACCATGAACTTGCCTGTCTGAGTACAGCCCTCTGAAGGATTTTTGTCGTTTCTACAAAGTAATATGAAACTGTGGCTGTTTGTTCCCAATGACTATTTGGCATTTCCATCCTGACGAGATTCTACCAACCATTACTGGATCACGCGCTTCACGTGGAAAGCTTGCGTGTGTGAGGTAAAAATTAAAAGTGAACAACAGAGAAAGCTCACATACGGGGTAATTTGTAAAGGTGGGTAGAGACGAGGACGGGTGGAAAGGCCGCAGAGAAAGCTAGTGGGATAAAAGCTCCAGTTTCATACTACTTTTACATTCAAATTTTTTTTCTTCTTCTGTCTAGCATGCGGTGGAAAAGGCCGAGGATGTTTCGATTGCGAAGTGGTCCAAATAAATTGTGGAGTCTAATTTTGCAGAGAAATTTCTGTTGAACCAAATGAATGCCTTTTCTGTAAATTAGTGTGCCGACATACATCCAAAGCATATTCTTGTCCTAGAGAAGTAGCAGATGTTCTGATTGATTACATTCAGATTTCCACAGTCCTACGTGGAGATCTGACAGGCATGGATAGAAGTTGGTATTTTGGTGAACTTTGGAATTCCCAGTCCACTTAATTTTAGTAGCTTATCAGATATGGGGGACCATTATAGATATGATGAACTCGCGAGAGAGTAACAGGTGTAAGGTGAAGTTGTTTTGTACCTGCTCTAAGTACACAGCTAACGAAAATTACTGCTTTCATGAACTCGAAAAATCAGCATGAAATTAGTCTAAAGTACACTATATTTGGCAGTTATTAATATAGAGAAAATGAATTTTGCCAGACTAGATAATAACAACTTCTGAAAGTGCAGTGAGTGAATTGTCAAGTATATACAATGTAAAAATATTTTTAAAAAATAAAAAATAAAAAATAAAAAAAATATACATATAATTTTCTTTTTCCAATTTACCTCCGAAATCCAGGAAGTGAAAATGACCAAGCGGAGCTAGCAGTTTTTTTATATACTAATGCAACTCAGGTAAGGCCAGGCTGTAAACTCTATATCCCATAATACATATATCAATCATACACAAAATAAAGGGAATTAAATGCTCTTTTTACATTATACAACATATATAAGGTCATTTTAAAATGGCCAGCAGAGCCAGTGAGGAAAACCTGTGAAATTCTTATACGTATAACCCAAAAGTACTTGTTTAATTAGCCTGCCCTTGAACATCTTCATCACTGACCTTATCATAAACGTCTCTCGCTTCAGACGCAGTGGGCGAGTTATTATGTTTCTTTCGAGGGTGTACTCTTTCATGCACCATATTCCGCAGATTCCTTTCAGTTTTAGTTTCCCCAAATATCTGCCCAAATTTATTTAGTTCCATTCCTAAAGTCACTTGCAGATTCACCAACTTATCAATGTATACTGAGTTTATTTCGGAAAATTTGTACAGCATCTTCTGCGCTTCTTTAATAAACATGTATGGCGCATTCAAACGATACAGCGATCTCAATTAACGGTCACATTTTTGATATTTCATTCATTCAAATTTCTCTGAGTTCCTTCAGTATAGTTCGTGAATCAATGGTTTCGTCAACACTCAACATTTGTATATATGCACGCACGGGCATTTCTTCAATACAAGAAAATTCACAACTATATATTTCTTTCTGCCAGTACAAAATTATCAATGTATACATATCAATGGCTATAGAGACTATAATATACTGGAAAAAGTAATACACAGCAAAGGCTGATATTCATTCATTCATTCATTCATTTGCCTAACTCTACTAGCAGTGTAAGTGTATATTGATCGTTACCATGAACTTGCCTGTTTGAGTACAATCCCCCTGCAATTTTTTTTTTGGCGCTTCTACAATCTTTGCAAAGTAATATAAAGCTGTGGCTGTTTGTTCCCAATGACTCTGTGGCATTTCCATCCTGACGAGATTCTACCAACCATGGATCACTCGCTTCGCTTGGAAAGCTTGCGTGTGTGACGTAAAAATTAAAAGTGAACAACAGAGAAAGCTCACATAGGGGCTAATTTATCAAGGTGGGTAGAAGCGAGGACGGGCGGAAAGGCCGCAAAGAGAGCTAGTAGAATAAAAGCTCCAGTTTCTTACTACTTTTGCATTCATTTTTTTTTCTGTCTAGCATGCGATGGAAAAAGCCGAGAATATTTCGATTGCGAAGTGGTCCAAAGAAATTGTGGAGTCTAATTTTGCAGAGAAATTTTTATCGAACCAAATGAATGGAGCAGATGTTCTTATTGATTCGAGTTATGCTCTGCACAATTGACCTCAAAGCTGAGAATGTGACCATCTTACGCCAATCTGATTAAAATCAGATTTCCACAGTCCTAAGCGGAGATCTGATAGGCATGGATAAAAGTTGATATTTTGGTGAACTTTGGATTTCCCAGTCCACTTAATTTTAGTCGGTTATCAGATAAGGGGGAGCATTACAGATATGATGAACTCCTGAGAGAATAACAGGTGTAAGGTGAAGTTGTTTTGTACCTGTTGTTAAGTACACAGCTAACGAAAATTACTGCTCTCATGAACTCTAAAAATCAGCATGAAATTAGTCTGAACTACACTATAATTGGCAGTTATTAAGATAGGGAAAATGAATTTTGCCAAACTAAACAATAGCAACTTCTGAAAGTGCAATGAATTGTCAAATATATATATATACATAGATAGATAGATAAATAGATAGATAGATAGATAGATAGATATAACGGGGAACAAATAAATCCAGGAAGTGAAAATGACCAAGCGTAGCATTTTTTTTTTTTTTTTTTTTTTTTTTTTTTATGCTAATGCAACTGAGGTAAGGCCAGGCTGTAAACTCTATATCCCAAATTACATACATCAATCATACACCAAATAAAGGGAATTAAAAGCTCCTTTTACAATACACAACATATACAAGGTCTTTTTAAAATAGCCAGCATAGCCAGTGAGGAAAACCTGTGCAATTAGTTTTGTTTAAAAACTAACCCAATGCAAAATACGAAACTCTAGTTCGCCACCTAAAGCGCTTCAACCTCATGTTATAAAGAGTTCTCATTAATAACGGTATGTTCCGAACGATGTGTGTGACTTTAGAAATTTGAAGATTCTGAAAGTTGTGATTTGATTTTGTGACCCACAGGTCAATAGAACATAACCTAACATAAAGTAGGATAAGATAATGCCGGTAAAAAACTCATTATAGGTTATCTTGAATTTTTGCTTTAAATCATGCCAACGTTAAATAAATCTTATCTTAACATGACTACTTTTTGGTGCCCATCACATCTTCACGTAGGACCGTCGAGATCAGACTTTGATGAGATTGACGTTACGCTACACTTAGTTTAACATTCACTATTGGGTATGGGACACTTTTAATTGTGGAATCGAAGAAAAGTCCATTAAAGCTGACGAAAGCTATTAGATTCTTCATTTCGTTAAAGATATCCATCCCTACTTAAATCAATTTGGCATGTATGCATCGTACAACATACACTGGAATAACCCCTATAAGTGTAAACTACAAGTCTTTGTGGCACTAGTAAAATTCACTTTAGCCATTTAATATCTTCCTACTATTCATGTTATGCAACATTTCCCATCTAGGTCACTCCTACCTTGAAAATAGTCCTTTTAGAACTAAACTTTTAAAAAAGGTATGCCGGCATAATGCAACAACTTAGAATAAACACCCTAGGCTGTGAAACATAACCCTAGGGCGCAACAGTAATAGTACCTTGAGATTTTTAATGTTCCAAATATTAATTTTGTGCTACATCTCCCCTCGGGACCTTTCCTATCTTTAAATGAATCTTTCCCGGACTAAATTCCAAAATGTTGCATGCAAGCATCATGCAACAACTTGAAATAACCCCAATAAGTTCTGTGGGACAATAGTAACAAGATCCTTAGACCTTTAATATCTTCCAAATATCCTTTTTCTGCAACAATTCCCTTGAAGACCTTTCCTACATTTACAATTGTGTTTTTATGACTAAATTTCCCAACATGGTGTGCATACATTGTACAGCACTTAGAATAACCCTCATAACTGTGGGTTAATAGTAAAAATACCTTTAGAAGTTTAATATCTTCCAAATATTTATTTTATGCAAGAACTCCC